>OMLB01022081.1:0-19718 GCA_900302555.1 Myripristis jacobus
ACAAAACAGACAAATGAGCTGATTTGTTGGCTGATTGAGCACCGCTTGTCGATGAAATCCCTGTCAATCCTCGCTGTGCTGAAAAACAAGAAACGAGAGAAGAGGCAGGCGGAAAGAAAGAACGTGAACAAGTCGCAGAAAAGGTCATGAAAGAGGGAACAGGGAGACAGAAGGGGGCCGCCTGTGAGACAAAAGCTTTTTGAAACACCACAAAGGCCTCGATGTGAGTTGTCATTTGACTTGCAGGATTTTGGGAAATGACAGCCCCCCAAGTTGAAAGACAGGGAACAAACAAGAGAGGAGGGGTGAGACGGGGTGTCAGGGAGGACTGAAATACTTTTGGTGCAAAAAGTGGAGACTCAAGCTGAGAGGGAGGGACTGTGTTTGCCTGTGTGTGTGCGCGCGTGTGTGTGTGTGTGTGCATGCATATGTGTATGTCTATGTGCATCCTTGCAGCCTCAGTATGACTTGTGAGCGCGTCTCCGCCTCTGTCACCAAGTACAACAGTCATCATGGGAGCGAGGCTGTCAGAGGAACAGGCATATTTCCATCACATGGACTTTGTTCTTTGTTCTTCCTGTTAACATAATACACACACACACACACACACACACACACACACACACACACACACTTGCCTTTTCTCCTAGTCTCTTTTCCTCTTTTCTCCTATCTTCTTTCTATCCTTATCATGATTCCTTCTCTCCTCTTCTCCTCTCTTTTTTTCTCTTCCCTTCTCCCGTCTCCTCTCAAAGTAACCACAGATCCAATGACCATCTTCCTTCTTCTGAAGCAAGGCTTCCTTTCTTCCATCCATGAGGGATTTAGTATAAGCTCGAGCAGGAATGCCGATCTTCTCTTTCTTCTTCTGCACCAGAGATGTGTTGTGGAGGCATGAAACACAATGCTACATTGTGATTCAAGCAAAATTCGAATTAATCTCCAGTGCAAACTTATTTATTATTCAATTTCCTGTCTCCACTGTTCCTCTTCATGTGTGTGTGTGTGTGTTCTTCCCCCAACAATGGGAAAATCATATGTTGTTAATCTGAAACCGTACGCTGCATCAAGTCTTCAGGCGCATTGCTTCCAATGTGATTTATATGTTTGTGGACTACCACAGAGATCAAGGCGATGCAAATGGGTGCTTGCTTTAGAGGAATTAGAGGAGATGGTGTCACCCGGCCTTTCATCAAACTCCTACCTCACATCTTTACAGGAAACCAACCCAGGCTGTCTTCAGACTCACCATAAACATCGTGTATGAGGAACAGTGAATTTGTTATGTGCAAGCTAATAGGTGCACAATCTCCCCTCTGTGCAGGATCTGGTACATTAGCTGTTTTGTACAGGTGCAGGCTCACCACTGGGCTTTCTTTCCTTTCTATCCATTAAGCCACATGTTGCTGCCACGGATGATAGCTAATTCAATATCCCCTGGTTACAGGAGATACATAATTTCAGTTTCCTTTTACCATTTTTAAAGTAACACCTGCTGCACCCTATCAATTCACACACTTCTTTCACTTTTGCATGAAAATCAAACCCTTGATATCCTTTGATTCGCCATTGTTACTTGCGTATTGTGAATAGGGCTGTTTTGTTATTGCTACCACACACAAGAGAAATGCTCATTCACCCGCCTGCTAAGGCGCTACCAGCAGTGTAGATTAGAATGAGTAGCATGGGGTTTGCTTGTCTTGGAGGTTATTATGATTTCTGTTTATCTATTTGTTTTCTTTTCTTTATTTTATAGAGGGTTTTTCACTGGGTGGAAACTGCTTTGAATATCAATGGCAGGGCAGATGCATCTGGCACATTCTGTATTCTCTTCAGGTGCCGATGAAGCAACCACAGCATTTCTTTCTCTTTTTTCCCCCCCTTTTCATTCTACTCTCCTCATCTTCCAATATGGTGATTTTTAATCACCTAATATCATGGCACAATGAACAGATTGCCATGAGTCGCAAGTGGAGGCCGCGCGAGACAAAACAGAAAGAGAGAGCGAGAAAGGCTGCTCTGTTCTAATTAAAAAAGGCGAATCTGATCAGTGTGTGTGTGTTTGTGCATGTCCATTTGTCTGTGTTTGCGTGTGTGTGTGTGTGTGTGTGTGTGTATATATTCATACTTGTATGAGTGCACCTTCATTTATTTGTGCTCATAAAAGAGAGCAAACAGAGCTCTTCAAGCAGGTCAAAGAGGAAATGAACAATGTGCCCCAAACAGTTCCAGTACAGTCTCATCTATTTGAGATTTTTGCTCTTGCATGTGAGCAGGAGTTGAAGGACAGATTACTGTAAGGCAAGAAGCACCTTACACAGCCGATTGTTGGAGGATAGCTCACATTTTGCCAAACTACTGGGCCACCAAATCTGATCTTGCATTAAAATAGTGTTCACACTTAAAGATGAGGCGATGGTGCGAGCTTGCACATTACAAGACAAGGTAGCTGACAGGTAGTTGGCATGTATGCTCTTTTTCAGCAACACCCTGCTGCACACCCACACAGCTCCAAACACATGCACACCTGGGAGCTTCTCAGTACAACCACAACCTTCACTGCTGGTCACAGCAGCTCCACTGGGGCTGTTGGTTGGGGGTTAAGTTCCTTGCTCAAGGGCACATCAGCTGTAGGTATTGAGGGAGAGGAGAGCGCCATTCATTCACCCACCTACTCACATTTCCCTGCCAGTTCAAGGATCATCTCTGCTGCAAAATGTGAGAAATTTGTTTTTGTTTTTTGTTTTTTCAACTAAGCCTGCAGAGGGTTAGCAACTATGAGTAGTTTTACACGCATCTGACACAGACCTTTCCTAGATTGTTGCCCAACAATCTTGCACTTGTTGGACACTTGACAAAATTTAACAAAAAAAGGTCTTTAATAGTGTCTCTGAATCTGTCTAAAAAAATTATAAATACAACATTTGAGAATTTTTTTCTTTTTATTGACAAAACCAGGCTTAGACTATGACCTATATCCAACCTTCACTTCATGAGTAAGATACTAAGATTTTTCCCAGTTTGAAATTACAGAGGCAAATCCTAACTAATTTTAATTAATTAATTAATTTTTATTCTCTTATCTTTATTCATCTTATCTTATATCAAGTTAGATAATCCTAAAAAATCAATCCAGCCTTGGCTGTCAGCTTTCATGTCTGTTCTGATGCTTTTTTCCTCATTTCCCTGAACTAAACGACTTGAGTTCCTGTATTCAGTAAGAGGCCAAACTGCTGATTGTTAGTGCTCCTTCACTTAAACTGTGTGACCCAGCAAGCTTGGATATTTTTACTGCGCCAGCTGGCTGAAACTGCTGGGCTAACTGCATGGTCATAACCAGGGGTTGATTGTATCTCCTAATCAGTGAATAAGTTCTGCCTGTTGAAATTTTGTTGGTTCTGTAAAAGTAATAAAAGCGCATAACAAGTTAGTTAACACTACCTGGTGAAAAACTGCAGCTGTTAGGAGGCTTAACGTTTGTCCTTAAGTTAAGAGTTTATTTAAGATTTTGGGAAGTACAGATGCTTGTTTAATACATTTTTCCTGTGTTAGGTTGGGATAGCACCATTATGCACTCCAGGCTTCTGTTCATTCATTTCTCCTCAGTGAGTAACACCATACAGCCACACAACCCAGGAAAAAAGGCAGCACACAACTGTATTGTCCCCCAGCATCAGGAAAGATCTGTCTATTTGCCCGCCTCTGCTGGCCTGTTTTGGATGAAATTTTGGGGAATGATAAATATAAATATAAACCTGACTGGCCCATCTCAATGGCAACACCAGGCCAACAGAACCCTAAGCTTCACGTTCAGTATCTCTGACACTGCTTGGCCATTTGATGAACTTTTGGGGAATAATTTGTTTTTACACTGATATCCAGTATCCAGTTGGCCCAAAACAGGTCTTTTGAGGCTGCAGTTAAACGCCTACAAATGTCCATGTAATGATGTATAATGATGTATCTAGATAGATGGATAGATATGAATGAATGAGTTGTGATGCACAGTGAGATGGCGTATTGTCAGAAGGCTTTTGGTTTGACTAGTATAAAATATATTTCCAAGTAATACCAAACAAATTGATATGGAACAAATAAGACTATAATGGTCCATTGTAGTTTTTCCCTTGGAGGTAAGTTGAATGAGTTTGTTGAATATGTTAGCTTTAGGCAAGTAATTGCTTTGAAACAAGCAATCATTTGCTGCAAAGTTGCCACTAGGTATTATCATCACTCTGGGCAGGCAGCACAGCAGGTCTGTAAACAGGCACTGTTTGTGAGTCATCCTGCATGCAGTGGTGACATTATTTTATTTATGATTGATTAATGAATGGAACAATTATATGATAACATGCTTTTATTCTTGTAATTCATTGTTTAATTGACTTGGAGGCGGGTTGTCAGGCTCTTACAAAACAAGGATTGGACACATAAAATTGATTCGAGTTGAACTTTATACAAATGAAGTCCACCCAACAGAATACGCTTGGCTCATGAAAGTAAATCTGTCAAATTAGTCTGTGCAGATCAAATCTGAGTCAATATTCAGCCACAGCATTGTATATTTCTCACCTAAAAGCTTTTCAGAAACATATTGTTGTGTGCCATTTAGCTGGAAAATGATAAAAATGATGACCAAGCCACAATTTTCTTCCTACTTGAAAATGAAGGAGCAACTACTCTCTCACAATGCAGCTATACAGCTAGATTCCATTGTGTAACTTGTTGTCAAGTAGGAAAATAAAGAGAAGAAGCAACCCTCCCATCAGCTGGATCATGTGGGTTTCCAGCATGGCTTAACGTTTGTTTGCCACATTTAGTGTGCATGTACAATCTTTTCCGGGCCTCACCGTCTAGACTCTTGGTGTTTTAGCCACTACAATTGCTACTGCTGGTTTGAGTGAGGTTGAAGCATGCATGCAAAGTGACAGCCTCTCCCATTTATGCACTGTGGGGGAAATCGGTAGGACAGCCCTAAGACTTGGGACAGACAAACTGACCAACTGACTGACAGAGTGACTTGTACTAGTTGCTGGTCACTGAAAAAAAAAAAAATCAAATTAACATAAAAAAAATACACTTTACATCAATCGTCGTCATAGGCGCCATGTCGGATGTGCTCTCATCCTCCACTTTCCCAAAGGATGCTGCCTGTCCCCTTTCCTCTATATCCCGTATACAAATTACTGCCAGAGCTCCCATGACAACAGGCACATCATTAGGTTTGTGGACGACTCCATCAACATCATTTTCCTACAGGATGGGGACGACTGTGATGACCCTGTTGTGGATGACTTTGTCCAGTTAGCATTTTGAAATCAAAATGATGGTGGTTAGCTTCCCAACAGTCCACTGTCATCAGTGGCCTAGAAGTGGAGCAGGTTGATAGCTGTAGACACCTTGGAATAACTGACAACAAACTGAACTCATCACACAAAATATGTGAAAAATTGAGCAGTAGCATCTCTTCTTCCTGAATAGCTTGCGGGTTGACAAAAGCATAATATTCCTTTTTTTGTTGTTGTTGTTGTGAATCCCAAGGACAATAGGAGCTCTGTCTTTCTTTTCACACAACTATGCGGACCCAGGAAAACTGGGTATGGTCATAATTGCAGTTAACCACCAGTAATCAGAGAGGCCTTTGACATTGCTATGCATGTGAAAGAGAGCGTGTCAGTCTGTTTGTTTGCGGGAGAAAATGGCACTTGAGAAACTAAAGTTGTTGTGGAAGTAGTGGAAGCCATAGAAGAGATACTGTTTGGCGGCATCAGCGCCAAACAACACTCAATGCTTCTCACATTGTGTCACATTTATTATGCCATCCAACACAGCTGGCATAGCGCGGCTTATGATATGGCCAACCTGTCAGCGAAATCCCACAGAAAGGTAGCAGTTGCCAAAAACCCAACATTGGTCAGTATTTGAACAGGGACTGGCATACCCTGGATTCAGACCGAATTCCCAGGGAATGGAAATTGGAAATTGAAATTGGTTCACATGCCAGTCACCATCATGGGCCAGGAAATCTTCACGGTCTTTCAACACCTGCTCCATCCTAATACCGGCATTGGCACGGTCCTCCAAGAGTGTCAAAGCAGCCATGATGCATCATTACTCACCATCTTTACCAGCACTTTTATAACCCTCTGGCAGCCAGTCTCAAAGATTAACCCTCAATTTGTCATGCAGTAGGCTCATTATCAGCACACAATAAACTATAGGCCTAATTCTAAAGCGGGTTTCCATACGCTTTTACTAACGCGGAAATGAAACTATTCATGCCTGATGTCTCTCTAAAAAGGAGTGACTTCATTGGACTATTGTGTTATTCAATATGAATTGAGTGAAAAGGATCATTTAAACATGATTTTTATGTATTTCACTACTTTGCCGCTGAAATTTTGTCCAACATGTTTTGTCCACAGATATTTAGATTTCAGATTTTGATTTTTTACTTTCTCTCGACTGCTTTGTTTTTACATCCATTCCTGCCTGGGCATTGAAAGTGTCATGTTTCAAGCCCTGTTTTGTGTGTATGCAATGGTCACAAATGGGGGCTCTTGATCTGTTTGGTAGAAAAATTTGCAATAAAGCCAGATTTGTCCCTTATGCCAGCGACAGTCCCCTACATCGCGATTTGCAATTACCTCAGACTCTTGCTGTAAAAGACCCTGTGGTCCTGATCTCCAGGGCTACAAGGACTGAAGCACTCATTCATACCTACAGCTAATTTTTCTTCTAAAATTGTGGAATCTGATGTTGCGTTTGCTATTACTTCTGGTGTGTTTATGTGTGTTTAGGTGTATTAATATGCAGCACATTGCTTGTTTATTGTTATTGTTTTGATTATGCCTGGCCATAGAACAATTTTCTCCTTGTGAGATAATAAAGACGACCTTGACAGCTTGAAAGACTGTTACTGCTTCAACTATAATATGGAAAACAGTGTAATCTTTTTAAGTCACGTTCTATGCAACCACAATAATCTTTTCAAATATGGGTCCCAAAGACAGACTCTGTCCTTATGGGGATTGATGGCCAAATGTAAATCTATTTTAGGCGGGGTCCTTGACATTCTGCTTGTTCTATGTTTGTGAATGCAAAGTAACCCAAGAAGCCACAGAAATCTGATTATGCCACATATATGGATAATCTAATTATTTAGCTTTCTGATGGCAGGTTATATTTGTGTAACATGAAACAGTTTAAAAGTAACCTTCCTGAGCACTGAGTTAAGGTGCCTTTACATTCAGTAGGAAGAGCTCAGAGAGGCAAAGAAATCCACATTTATCATTTGGTTATCTAAAGACGTTTCAGGACTATTGGTTCACAGATATTTATGCCTTGGTGGTGTCATGTCATACAAATCAAATATAAAGAATATGAATAATATTGTGAGTGTGTGTGCATGTGTCTGTGTGTGTTGGACAGAGAGAGAGAGAGCGAGAGAGAGAGGTGATGATGAGGTCTTGAAAGAAAATGTACTTTTTTTTATCATGATTTTCATTTGTAATACCTGAACAACAAAAAAAATTGTCTGCTGTACTGAATATTCCCTGTTTCTGTGAGATCACAATCAGTTCACAGATAAGAAACCGAACTGATGATAGGCTATTACAAAAGCAATATATATACCAGAGCCAGAGTCTCTAGATAACAAAGAGTTTTAACTACCTTCTTGATCACTCGATACAGTGCCAATCTGCATCAGATGGCACCATGTCCACTGGCTTTAATACCCTGCCAAGTACTGCCTCCCCTGCACACCACACATGCGCACACGCACACACACACACACCACACACACACACGCACACACACACACACACTGTCTCGCTGTCTCCCTCTGGCTCCCTCACTCTCCGGAGTGAGACCAGATTAAAGAGATGGAAAGACAGGCAGTCATCTGTGGGTGGTAGCGAGACCAAACCACATATCTTGTTGTTGGTGTGGCTCCGGCTGGAAAACAGCATGATTTATGTCCCTATTCCCATCCCATCACATCTCCTGCTCCTCACTGCCCAGCGCGCTATTGAAAAGATGATCAAAAAAAAAAAAAAAGGTCTAAATGCTGACTGGGTAGCTCACCTTGGCGAAGTCTCTGAGGACTGGGGCCAAGGCAGGCTCTTAGAGCGAGCAGACAGATAGAGGGGGAGCGGGAGAGGGGGAGTGACAGCTGTAAGCCCTTGACTTGACCCCTGAGCCGAGCCACAAGCCACAGCTTTCAGACGCCATCCCTAAAGTCATCAGGCAACACAGGTTTACCAAAGTGGAGCAGATTAAGCCTAAGTGGAGGCATACAGCAGGGAGAACACTGGTAACAAGAAATGTGCTGGAAACACAACTAAACAAGTTACATGGAGTTATTTACAACCACCTGGCGTGTGTGTGTGTGTGTGAGTGTGTGAGTGTGTGTGTGCATGTAGTGGTAGTGGCAACCCTTAAATCTCCCCAGTTTCCCACATATTTGTTCTACTCTGACATTGTTCTATTCACTGTAATGCAGTAGGGGTCTAATTTATTGTTTATTGGGCACATTTTTATTTTTTGAATAAAGTTGCCCATGACAACAGCCACTGGAGAAAACACGCCTTGAGTTCGGTGTGAAATGGTTGTATGAAGCCGTTTTTTAAACACTGCACGCTGTTGGCTGGTTTAGCATTTGTCCTGGCTGCAGCTGGTTTCCAAAAAAAAAATAAATAAAAAATTGAAAACTTTTCTAGATAACTTCTTCTTCCCCCCGATATCTTTGCTGCTGTTACTAATATTATTAGGAGTTCAATCTGCAGGAGTGAAACCCTGCTGTTCTTGTTAGGATTATAGCTAGGATTATACAATCTTCCCTCCCTCAGATTCCTTGAACCAGGCCAAACCCATCGCTTATATGGGTTTATATTTCCATCATGAAAGTTTCTCCACCCTTTTCAACTTCATGCAAAACCCACTGCATTAAGTTATTTCTCATGGAGAGTCGAGCCACTCCGAGCAACATTTTGCACACAACACATATGGGCTCCCTAGATTACAGCCGCTACCCACAGGCCAAACAGGAATTTGACGGCAAAGACTCACAAACAGGTAGTCAGGCTTAATTTCTAAACACTTCGACCCTGGAACAGTAACTTTTTTCCTCTCACTCTCTCTTACAAAAATGCCATTATCTTTACCAGATTTTACACAAAACAAAACTTGTATCGTGAGATGTGAGATGATGATCAAGCTCATATTCTCACTGTCAAGCCATTTGGCCCCTTGACCTGGACTCCAATAACAACCATGCCTGGGTTATATTTATTATTAAGCTGCACTCAGTTCTGATCGTGCATTGTGACCGTGGCTGTAAATCCTTCTGATGAGTGCCAGTGATGACCCGCCAACCTCATTTCTGAATATGTATCACCCCGCCTTGTTTGCCTTTGATACTTATAACTAAGCAAAAACAAAGTAACAGCTGCCCTGTCAGACTGTAACAGCTGATCCACGGTAACAGTTCACCAAACTAAAAGTTATGAGCTGGCTGGGCCGTGCTAGAAGTCATCAGACAAAACATGGCTAGTCTAATAAATGCATCAAACTTATCGCCAGCCTCTGTTGCTTGATGCCCTTTGGCAACTCTGCCAGCAGCTGCCGTGTAGACTGCACTATTTTTCTTTGCCTCATTATTTTGTCAGCAGCTTATCATAAAAAATCAATGATGAATTAATAATGAAACTGTGGCACAATCATAATAAGACGCTCAAGGTTGTGCTTCACCATGCAATATTGGCACAGGCTGCACATACGTCATAGCGTGACCTTGAGTGCATTATTGCAAGGCAAAATTGTTCTTGGTATAGTGCAAGAGGTAGTCCTCGTAGCAGGTATTTTAGAGCAAATGGCCATGGGATTTATTTTTCTGTGTGATGTGATGCCAAGATAGGGCTATTTGGTTAGAGCACAGACCAAAGGATAGAACAAGGAGGATAGCTAATATATAAATAAAAAGCTGTAGTGGTATTGTTGATTCTTTTGCACTATGTATTATTTTGACTGACAGTGTTTGAATACTGATGACATGCAAGTAATCAACTGAACCGCTCAAAAATCCATCAATACTTTAACTATCAACTATCAAATGGTTTGTATAAGCTGGTGTTCAATACTGTTTTGTTTTTTTTAAATGAAACTTCAGATTTTTCATGCACACACTTCTTGCTGCAGGAGAATACCCAACCCTAAAAGGGGTTCATTTAAAGCAGAGAGTGAATAAAATGTGATAGCTGTCAGAAGAGGGCTTGTGAAAACCGTGCAGACAACTGCTCGTTCAAAGACTTCAGCTGTGAACGGCGCTGTGCCAGGTGTTTAAATTCAATTATGTTTTTAAAGCTGAGCGGTTGTAGCAGTAGGCTTGATAGTACTGCTAAGAGCAATAGTAATGGTAGCAGCAGTAGTAACAGTAATCGCAGTATTGGTGGAAAGCCACGTAGTAGTAGTAAAAGTAGGAATAGTAATAACTGTAAGTAGTAGAAGGAGCAGAAGCAGTCATAGTAGTACGTGTGTAGTAATAGAAGGAGGTGTCATAGTTGGTATATTTATAGTAGTAGCATTTGTAGTAGCATTAATAGTAGTAGTAATAATGAAAGGCAAAATAGTAGTGATAGTAGCAGCATTAATAGTAGTAGAAAGTGTAGTTGCATGTATAGAAACATTTGTGGCTGCCATAGCAGTAGCAGTAGTAAAAGTACTAATAGTAGCAGTATTACTGTAGTAGTAGTAGTGCGAGTAATATCAGTGGTAGCAGTATTGAATGCATTGTAATAACAGGATTACTATTAGTAGTAGGCTATAGCAGTAGTGGCAAAGTAAATATATTATTTAGTCTAAAATTGTTTAGTCCCACATCATCTTTTAAAAACCCTGAAAATATGGAGTTGTTGACAATAACACAAGTGGGCAAAAAGACAATTATTGAAGCTTTATAAATGAACAGAGATCTATAAAGCTCGGCAGCATACTTGTCGACAGTCTATGTTGGCTTTCACCCCCTTTTGGTCTCAGAAAAAGAAACAATTACTGAAAAATATATTTCAGTGGAAGCTAAAATGAGCCTCACCAGTGGAACTCCCTCCCCAGTTCATTTACAGCAACAACAATCAATAGGGATCGTTCAAAATCAATGATGCACCATGAAATATGCAAAACATTTCTTGAAAAACATAGACTGTCAATACTGTTAAATTCAGTCTCGTACCAATCAACCCCAAATAGGTTTTACATTCAAGCTGTGAGTGCTGCTGCAGACCTGTGAGAGCAGCTGGACCAGAGGGCAGTCTCAGAGTAATTACTGAGTCATTAATTCAGAAAAATAGGACAATGGCCCTATCACTTCACATTTTAAAGTTTGGGCATTTAGCTGACACCCTTATCCAGAGACATGTACAGAGTGTGAACAGCGTGAAAGGAGGCGGGGGGGCTTGCTAAGGAGCACTTTTGCAGGACGGCTGGCTGTTGCAGAGAGCGAACTCCATGTAAAGACCTTCCAACTATGGACAAACCACTGCAACTCTCACACTCAAGCAGCTAATGAATAACTGGCGCTTTTTGCGGCTATTCCTCATCGTCTAGGCGATGCTGCCTTATTTTGCTGCTGCACAACACTTTCAAAAGTAATTATCAAGGGGGTGTTTCACAAAGCAGGATTAGATAGATAACTGTGGAAAAAAGATTATGCTATATCCTGGAGATAATGATTTGTGAAACTAAATTTAAATGTGAGATTTAGGAATATTATTTAGTCATGCATGTGGATGACTGCTTACAATACACAAAAAAACAACACCTGTTAAGGTTATCTGGCTAACTTGCTGCTTATTCTGTGTTAAACAGTGCTACACTTGAATGTTAAAAATTCAGAGAAACACATGTATCCCTGTCATGTGTGTATGTGCAGGGGTGAATTCATTTAAGAGAAGATTAAGGAGTGTAGTGGGAGAAAAAGGGCTGAACAGAGCTGGGGGAGAGAGAGAGAGAGAGAGAGAGAGAGAGAGAGAGAGAGACCCAAGATGAAATTTCTTCTCACATGGCCTCATAAAGCCAAGGTCCTCACAAGGTTTCTTTAATTGAATCTGCACCATTCACAAATCAGCCATACTCTTTAGTACCTCATTTACTAATAGGCTCCTTTAGACTCAACAGCATTGTCAATGGTGTGTAAGTCTAAAGTGGTTAGCAATAAGTCTTTATTCAGAGTTTATAGCTTCAAGGCAGTGAGGCCGACCCCCGCCCCTGCCCTGTGGTTACCAGCTGCCTTCAGAGTGTCCTGTTACCTGCTTTCCTGGAAGTAGTGTGGTTTACACACGACTGCTGCAATATATCGCTGGCTAATAAAAAAAAAAAAAAAAAAAAGCTATAGGCACCAACGTGGCTGACAAGATTAATCCCCCCATCCAAATCTGGGCTTGTTAGCTTCAATAGGTCAGTTTCAGACATGAGGCCAAATACATAATGAATTTCAGGCGGAGGCTGATTATACACGGGAGATGTAGGGTCAGAGAACCGGGCCAGCCACAAACAGCTCCCATGACTCTGCCATTTGTGCCACTTCACCGAAATGCTGCGGGCTACTGATTTATGACCTCCGTGGGGATGATGGGCCAAATCCCTACTTCTAAATGTGTTCAACAATCAAACCGTGCAGATCGCCAATGTGGTATTGATTGTGCATTTCTCTGCATTCATGAGCCCCCTCTCTCTCTCTCTTTCACGCATGCACACGGGCACAAACTCTCATCTCTCCCCCCATGCTTTTTCAACATCCTATTCAAAGAAATGCAACAAAAATAAAAACAAACCTTCACTGCTTCGGCGTGCGTGACTTTGTCGAAGACTTTGTCGTTGACTTTCATGATCTGATCGCCGATCCGGAGACCCTCTTTCTCCGCCAGGCTCCCCGGCTCCACCAGCGACACATAGATCCCGACCCCGTGCTCGGAGCCTCCGCGGATGCTGAACCCCAAACCCTCGTTGCTCTTGTGCCGCTTCATGGTGACCTGCCTCAGCTCCCCCGGCGGCTCGTGGACAAAGTTTCTCCCGAGCAGCGGCACGAGAGGAGCTGTCCCCTCGCTGCTGGTGCTGAAACTGTCCGGAGAGCCGCGCAGCGCCACTTGGGACTCGCCGGGGGTATTTGGCGAGAAATGCGCAGGGGGAGTCGGGCTGGCGCTGGCCAAGTCGCCCGGCGATTCGGGGCTCCCGTTGCTCGCTACTAAATCCGATTTCAGGTAGAGGCCCTCCGAGGTGTACTGGTCAAACAGGAGCTGGTCCGAGCGCGGGATGACCAGCCGCAACATGGGCAGAAGTTGCCTTTTGCTCGGCGCGTTGAGGATGACTTTGAGGGTCTGCACCAGGTCGTAGACGTTGCGTTTGGAGTGGTAGACGTTCAGGCAGTGGATGAACTGCTCCCTCTCGAAGTCGTTCAGCAGGAGGTTGAGCGCGTTGTGCAGCTTCTTCACGTTGGCCGACAGCGTCCGGGCGCTAGAAGCCACCGAGTTGGCCGAGGAGCTGAGCGACATGCGCTCCAGATCCGTGCTGCTCATCCTGGCAGTGTGACCGGGACACGGCGCCACACTGGACCCGCGGTTAGAGAGCAGACATTATACGGCTTGACAGCACAGGATCAGACCGGTGCTCGGCATCATGATCGCGGGAGGGGGTCCACTCCGGTTATAGCCATATCGTCTGGCTCTGGTGGATGTGAAGCCACTTGCTTATAATTAATCGGACACTATGATGAAAAGAACAACTTCAGCAATTAAGTGCGACCAATTAAATGTCAGACTTTAGAAAATCCATTAGCACCCACCATAATTTCGAATTTAGGAATCAGCAAACTTAAGCTTTTTCATGCAGAATAAGTGAGATAACGGTGCGTCAAAACTGAACATGCAAATACAGCCCCGGTGCAAACTCGTCCCGCTCCGCCAGAGAGCTTAGTAATGAGCCACGCAAGGATCCCAGGCTGTGTCATTAACTGCGGTCTTGTTTTCCTGTGTAAAGAGGTCAGGTGGCTGCCGAGCCGCTGCTTCTCCGGTGTCCACCTCTCTCCCCGTCAAGAGCCCGGCTGCAAAGCGGAGCAGTCTATATATAATCACCAACACGACAGAGAACTGCAAACTACTTGTATTACCTCCAAAAAAAAAGGCTGTCGGTTCAGCGACAATCACCCACGGTCGTCTCCAGGAATAAAAAGTTATTTGGTTTGTGCTCCTGCTCAGCGTCCGGAGTTTATATCCTGCACCGGTCTGGGTTTTAGTTGCAAATAACATCCAAGACTACAACAATATCTCACCCACTGATATACATAAACTACCTGTGTCAATACTACAACCGCTCAAGTCTTTTTATATTATTATTGTTGTTTCCGAGGCTGCAGTCTGGCGGTGACCTGCTCGAGCTGATCTGTCCTCCGGGGCTTCACAGACGCAAAACAACGATTGTGGAGTCTCGCGGCTCTCGCCTCTGACCGCCGTCTGTCAGGAAATGACGCAGCCTTGTGCAGCCAATAAGTTGCTTAGTAACCAACAACCCAACATGCGCTCGTGGCACCAAGTCACCCAGCAGGACTTGGGATTAGATAGGGACAGCTTGGCGTTGCTGTGAAGAGTTAATTTAGCGTCTGATCTTGCCCATTTTTTAAAAAAATATTGTGTTATTTCTTATTGTGCTTTAATTTCTTATACTTATTTTTATTTTAAATGAACAAACAAAATAATAATGATGATGATGATGATAACAACAACAGCAGCAATAGGAAGAAGAATATATATTTCCCCCAAAAGTGCTTAATGTTTTTATTTCTTCCTAATATACACTAGGCTATTTTTTTACAGCTTATGCCCTCCTGTTAAAGTGTTATTCTTAGTCTGTTGTTGTTGTTGTTGTTGTTGTCACAGATGCAGCACTGGTCGAGGCCTCTAATCACCGTAATGAACATCCAGTGGTGGCCTACTATCGTTCACAACAGTAAAGGCATGTGTTTACCCTGCTGTCCATAAAGTTCCCTGCCCAAGTTAAACACAGGAGAAAACAGAGAGATCTCTGGCCATCTCCTTGGTAACCACAAGAGTAACCTAGCAACCATTAAAGCAGGGCTAATTATCAGCACGTTTGGATGCTTCTTTTAGGCTGATCAGACTGCTCGGCTGAAACACAATAAGTGACTTCCCTCTGATGGAGAAGCTGTCGCACAAGAATCTCGGGTCTATACCAAACACAAATGCTTGTGAGGCATGAGATGTGATTGCATCTATGTCACTTAACGAGCACTTGGTGAGAAAGGATATTTTAAGAGTCAGTCCCAAGATTTCAAATTTCAAATTTCTCAGTTGGCCTATTCATCTTTTAAGTCTCAGTGCTGCCTGTAGTCTATACAAACACTGTGCACATAAAAGTCCCAATGAAATGACCTCACATGACTTCTACCTCCCGTAAAGCAGAGGATCTTAAATGGCGAGATCATCCTGCACTAGTGGGTGTAAATTAAAATTTCAACCAGTAGCACCTTCACAAATCTTCTCTCATCCACATATGGCTTCAAATAAAACTGGCATCCTATTGGTTTGCACTTGTGAATGATCCTTCCCTGCACTCTGTCCTGCCCAAACATCCTGTTTCAACAGGAACTACACAGAATCAAGAAAGTAAGAGCCCATATCATGGGGTCCTTAAATAAATGAATAAAATGAAAACAATTCAAAACACTTTTAAAATTCTTCTACGGCTCTCAAAATGAACTTGAAAACAGAAAAGAAGAAATCTCAAAGTTCAAAACATAAAGGCAGGAAAGAGCCAATTCTGTTTAAACATGCAGCGCCACATTTCAGGGGGTTTTGACTTGACCTGATGTTAAAATTTACCTAAATAGTGAATGAATATGCACATTGCAAACCCAATGTCCTACCAAAGTGTGTAATACACCCGCCGGTATTGTGTCCTGTGTGCTGTAAAATAAAGCCGACATCATTGTACCTGGAGCCATTTCCAAGGTGCGGCTCATTTGTGTTTATTAATATGATACCATGGAAAAATCAAAATGATTAATACCCTATATGCCTTTCAAAAATCACCACCACACTGATAGACCATTCTTCCCCGAGTCACAGTCAGATGACACACTGTCTGACTTCTTTCACTTGCAAACAAGCTATTGAAATACTGAAACTATTCAAACCGTTGAATTTAATTATTATTCAGTATTGTGGGCAGAGCAGATTTTGTTTGATGGAGCTGGAATGGGAAAATGTGTGAGCTTGATTATTTGAACAGGAACCACACTTCCAGTGTCTGTTGGCCAAACAGGAGCGTCCCGGGGAATCTGCTGGCCTGAACCAGATACTATCCTCAGGCAGCTGAAGAAAAATAAAACAACTCGGGCCCATCTGCCTTTCTCCAGATATTCTTAATGCCCACATGGCATGGAACTATAAAAAAAGACAGAGGACAGCTAGTTTATCTCAACTTGTTTCAGTCAGAGGTAACTGAATTTATGATTTCACCTGCACCATTTCCATCTTTGTTTGGCATGGCATTATTCTTTGCCTTTTCCTGGACTCTCCCGCTGAGAGGGGCACCTGACAGCCCCGATCCAATAAATATGCTGCCGAAAGGACCGAAAGATTGCTGAACTCGAACAGCCAAGTGATCAATCACAAGTGCAAAACGGTGACGATATCCATTGTAAATTAAGCTTTGTGCTCTGAGCCCACTGTGTTGACAAATGGACTGTGTGGTTTTGGCATTGTCTCAGATCTGCAGCCACTGAAAGCCAGATATCCGTCTACTTAATTAACCAGCTGCTCCCTGTTGTTTTTAGAAAAGGTGACCACGGTAGCTGAGTACAAGGCCTTTGGCTTGTTAGTCAAAGGACGGCGTGGTCTCAGAAAGGACCTCCTTGCATCCTTTTCACCTCAGCGTGTGACCATGAGTGAGCTAGATGATAAAATTGCCAATGTTTAAGCTATTAGTGAAGTTGCAGTCGGACCAGTAGAGTTGGAAAATGAAAATGGACTTGGAAGAAGAATCAGTTTGATACAGAAAATGCCTTGAGAATATCAGAGCAGCAAGTGAAGCTAAAGCTGAGCTGACTGAAATCATGGACAAAGTACCGCGCTCCCTGAGGGTTTTTATCTTGGATGCCCAAGATAAAAGCCTGGGCATCTGATAACATGTGCCTGGATTCAGACTAACACGTTTAACAGTCAATAACTTTTTTTTCTTCTTCTTTTGGAGCTGATTTTTATTCTGCTTCTCCATCTAACAAACATTTAAAGCTCCTTCTGTTTACCCATAACAGTGACTGCTCACTTTATCGCCCAGTGACAGATAAAACAACGTGTGGCTCAGTAAAAAAAAAAAAAAACATTTCACATGACAACACTTCTGTCTTCATCTGCTGCTGTCTTGCTCTTGAAAATATGTTTACAGCGATGCATAATCTAAGCAAAGGGCCCTAAATATTAATATGGCCAGCATAAGCTTGCATCTATTAATCACAAATCCATTTAAGCCCCCACCTCACACCCTGCAGCTCTGAACTGACCCTGTATTTATCACAACTTTATTTTAAGACTTGAGATTGAGCGGCTCCACCTGCTTCTCCTCCTCCTAACTCTTCCCTGCTGCTTACACCAGGAGTCTGCTGATAAAATAACACAAACACTTAAAATAAAACACACCAACACTAGGCCTAGCAGGCTAGCCTATCACTTTTTTTCATTTTGAGTTGCTCTGTATGTGAAAAGTGCTTGGCAGAGGGCATAAACTTCAGCATATTCATCACTAATCATTTTTAAGACCTCACCCGAGATGTCGTCTCTTCCTCTCCTGTTGTCATGCCGCTTCCTGCTCCTGAAAACACAGCATGGCTGCAGTGATGCATGTCTGAACAAAAGCCCTTTAAACACCAATACATCCCCTTCTCAGACTAAGGCATGATCTTACATTTATTCATCAGAAATCCACTGAGCCGACCTCACACCCTGCAGCTCTGCTTGCCTACCAAGTATCAAATGATACATGACATTTTGAATAAATGGTATGTTATCGCTGATTTAACCTTGGTCACTGTGCACATTGTACTTTGGGATTTTTCAGTGCAAGTTTACGATATTAATATATGTTGCTGCTAAGCTTTACAGCAGTAAGAATTTTATAGTGCTGTTTTTGACTTTTGCAGAAATAAGCAATTATTTTACAAGACCGTTTCAGTATCATTTACTGCACTTTGACTATTATTTTATGAATATGTTTGTGCTAAACATTTAAGTTCACATCTCTTGTATATGGATCAAGTAATTTTAGTTCCTACCCATCTTTGTTATACAAGGGCACATGTTAGAGTCACGGATTGTAGATAATAATATGATTTAGAGTACAAGTTTTATGTGAAAGTTGGGTATACTGTCTTGCCATATTGGATTAATAAAAGAGAGACTTTGACACATTGTTATTTACCCACGACCCAAAGTGTTGGAGTACATCAAGAACAAAGGGGTACATTTATTTTAATTCTTTTGTGCAAAAAAAAAAAAAAAGTGCTTGGTTTGCTTAGCTTTTAACAAAAAATGTTGGGGATAAATGTTGGCTCCACCTTGAGAACATTATAATGAGGGTAAACACCTGGACAGCTGTGCCAGTTTTACCTGCAGGACTATGGGCACCATGTCGTTACTGCTGCTGACCTTTCTCTGCCTTGAATTGAGCACTGAGCTGCGTGAAGTTAAATAAATGCAGCGCCACAGCGTTTCCTTTCTATCAAAATAAAAGTCATAGTGTTCATTACATTTCAAAATAAAAGGTCGTTGTTGTTTTTTTTAAGTGTAATTATTGGAGGGGACAACTGTAACTGTTTCCAATATGGATAGCTATGTGAAATAATAATAATAATAATAATAATAATAATAAAGCAGGACCACAAATGACAATGACAAATAACTCCTTTAGAGTTGACTGAACTGACAAAACTATGTCTACCCTTTGCATGGGTGGCAGTTATACATGTCAAAACTAGTACTCCGAACCCAATCGCACGACTCCAGACAAGAGTTCAAATGAATAGTCTTTTAATAAGGAAAAGTATCAACTGAAATTTACAATGACAAAAGTAGCAACAGAAAATCACTCAACGCGGAATAACTAGAAACAAAGACAAAGTATCAAAGAAACATGAAACTAAACTATGAAAAAACAAAATAGCAAAGGAAATACAAAACCTGACGTGACAAAGTAGGATAGAGCAGGACCAAACAGGACAAAGCAGGACAAAGCAGAACCTAGCAGAACCTAGCAGGACATAGCAGGACATAGCAGGACGAACTGGCACAGGACAAAGGGAAAAGCAGACTATATATACACACACACAAGGTAATGGGAAACAGGTGGAAACAATCAGGGTGTGGCAGACAATCAGACCATTGGAAAACACAAGGGGAAGGGCAAGTGCCCTGACACAAGAGGAGAGTGGGATTTCAAAATAAAAGAGGAAGTCACAAGACAAGACACAAGGACAAAACCTAACAAAACAAAACATAATTTCTAAGACATGACAATACATCAGAGGCAGCTGCTGGCTCACCAAAAGGAAAAGACAAAAGAAACTATATATATTTTTGTCCTTTGTTAAATTAAATACAAATTTCTCCTTCAAACAACTGTATTTACTCAGATTTCTGGCCAAAAACAACATA
>OMLB01022083.1:3518-14789 GCA_900302555.1 Myripristis jacobus
CCAGGTGTTCCAGCTCTCTTTGTGGCAGCGTGGGCAGTTGTCAGGGCAACACTGGCAGATGCAAGGTAAGAGAGCAAGCCACATCATACCTAATGTACATTTGCTTTTCAAGAATATAAACCATCTCTGCTTAACAATATGTTAGCTGCTACAGTGATCTAAAATCTGAGTTAGAGTGATGAGTTTGAAGAGATCACTGGTTACTTGAGCATCAGCATTACATTTAAGAGTGAACTGCTGTACCAGAATATGCACTAACAGAGAACAGATGCACGACTGGGGGAAGGCTGGTCTCCTGGATTTTGTAACATGAGCTTGGTCTCTCACTTTTCATACACAGAGCATGTTTTTACATTTTAAGAGGTGGATCTCTGAGCAGGCCAAACACTTAAAATGCTTAGATCAATCAGCACCACATGGATGATGTCCCCAAGAGAGCCTGGCAGTTAATCCTGAGGAAGCTGAAAGGTTTTAATGTCAGGAATGACATTTTAACAACAGTTGCCATAATGTCATTAAATATCTGTGAGTCACTCATTGCATCTGCCCCCACTTCCAGTGCATCCTGGTACAAGTCAAAACCAATAAAAGATGGTGGTTTGTGCTGAATCATGGTGACATTTGAATCAAGACTTCAAACCCATCAATGGCACAAAATTACCTGATGAAACATTTCCCATAAAACTGAGAAGCAGTGTTTGATTCAGCGACTCGTTTGTTAGACAGTGTCACCTCTGAATTATCGCAGACAGAAAAAGCTAAATTAGAGATGCACAATTTACCAATCATTTTTACCATAACAGAAGTCCACCCCTATTACCCATTTGCAGGAAAATTATCAGTCTTTTTGTGACCTCAGTGTTGAGTGGTGACACAGCGTTCTCACAAAATCAAGTGAAACAGAGAGCCCTGCCAAATAACACCTCTCTCTGCCTCTCAGTGGCCCTTATTAGCAATATTTTTGTCTCACATTTTTGTTCAAAGGGCCTCTCACCAAACCCCTTTCACCGATTCTCGACTTCAGCCACACTTTTGACGCTTAATTACGAATGTTTCAAAAGGAAAGGCTGAATAGATATGCCACATTAAACCATGCAACCTCAGACCATTGAATGCAACAACCACTAATGTCCTGTTAAACTCATCATGAGGAGGGAGGCGGAGTTGAGTGACAGCTTGGTGCTGGCTCATTAGCTGAGTGTTGAAAGTGCTAAAAGGAGTCATACAGCCATCTCAAATGACAAAGCAGGTGGAGAAATGCTTTTTTTGTTAAGAATATGCCAACTGTTTGGGCTCCACATTATGGGAGGCTTCACTACTAATATTTATAAAAGGTAGCAGGACCTGTTTTTTCCCCGATATTATTTTTGGACAGCAAAGCATCACATGGCATGAGCACCACTGGTAACATGATATGAATTAGTGGCTCCAAAGTTAAAACCAATCATGCCATTTAGGAACGGAGCCCTGAACTTCACTAATAAATATATTTTCCTTTCCCGAAACCTTTGGTGTGACCAGTTACACCAAAGGTGTAACTGGTCACACCAACATTAATTTTGTCAAAGAGAGGAGCCTTTCCAGTGCCTGAGTGTTGTTCTGCATCCTGTTGTTGCAGCCAGCCTGAACTAAAGCCTCTCACATTTACTCATTTTACATTATCTGGTGACAGTGCCAGCAGACATGTTGTTTGAATTTTGCTTGTTTTTTTTTTTCATCATGTTACCCAGAGAAACAATTTCTTCCCACATGTACTCAGATTTCTGTCTTTTTGTTGCCCTCCTGGGAGACAGGGGCCTGTACGTGACCATGCCGGTCAGATCGGTCAGTAGTTAGGTCCAGAGCGGTATATCTAAAAATCTATTTTGTGAAAATTTGGTGACAATGTTCATGTTGGCTGCAGGATGAAATCTGGCAATTTTGGTGACCTCATGCACCACCAGCGGCCCAATGGAGAATCTATGTTTAAAATAATGTGCTTATGAGCGAATAACTTGCTTATTATATCTTGTACTGATTTAGCTGTGACTGGACCTCTTGAGAGCATATACAAGTCTGCTCTTACTATCTTATAAAATCCCCTGCCCTGCATCTCACCCGACTTATGCCTTCTTCCATAAGTTATTGTGCTGTATCCTTTTTTTCTGTCATGTTGTTTAATATATCAGTTGAATCCCAGTTGGGGTTATAGTTTAGTTTTAACTTTAGCTAAAATAAAATGCATTAATTTTATTTGCAAAAAACTTCCTTTTTACTTCTTCAGAAGATGACTAATGATTTCAGTAACTTGGCTCACTCACATTTTTTTTTTCTCCTATCATAAACCACTTGTTATACCACAAGGAAGCTTTAGGTATGAGACGTGTTTTGTCTTTTGATCTATGCTTTTCCATGCTTTTCTTGCAAAAGATTTGGAGACTGCGTTTTTAAATAGTGTGGTGTTCCCCCGTCTGAGTCAGGTACAGGCATTATGCTACGAGCTGTACTTAAGAGTGACAAGCTCCCCAGCCCCCCTTTCTTCCACTGTGATATTTTTTCTCCATCCAAATTAATCTCTCAGCTATTTAGTTATATATTGTAACAGCAATGGTGGAAATGTTAGGAGCCATATGACTGCATCTTAGGTGCTATTATCAGCTTTACAAGGTTAATCCTACCTAGCAGAGAAATGTTCATGTTTGCTCAAGTGTGAACGGCATGAATGTTTTGAATATCAAATCAAGAACATATGAGCATCCATTACATTTTTCAATCCTGGTATTATTTTATTTTCTTAATATGTCATGTCTGCTGGCTTCCATATGAAATGCCACTTATCTCTAATGGCTGGAGGCCATATGGTGGATAACAGCATGGCCTGTGATTTGCCTAATTAATTGTATATACACAGATATCTCAGGAATATCCTCTGTGTGAACATTAGCAGCTGCTGGATTCATTTAATCTCTACCTAAGTAGCTTACGCTCATTGGCTGTACCACCATGCCAAAGAATCATAAAGCAACCTGGCAAAAGAGTTGAAATAGGGATTAGTCTGAATGCTTATTTGTGCAAAGCGTGTCTCATTGTCCTGTAGGTTCAGGTTGATATTCGGCACAGTGCTAGTTTTCTGTAGTTTAAGGCATTTTTCATTCCAAATAATGACTATGATCCCCCTTGCTATTATATATATCTTAGCTGATTTCTGTTTTCTTTTGCATATCACTTGCACCCATTCACGTTCTTATTTTGACTCATTCTGTCCAAACTCTATCTGTATCTCTGGCAGTTCCCAGTTTGCCACCCTGTCAACCAAGCATATAGAAAGGTCTGGTATATTTGTTTCTGAATACCTAAAAGGTTAGGAAATGTCAGCTTATGAGGTGCTGGAACTGCATATTTGCACATCATTTTACCCCGATTAGATCAAAGCGGATGCGTTTTTGTTGAACATGCTGGGGCATGAAAAGTGCACTGAGGATGCACACTCAACTTGTGATAAGCATAATCCAGTTTGCTGGAACATAAACTGGGATATGAAAAATCACGTGCTTACATAATGGTAGAGAGATTCAATTCAATTTTTCACTGTGAGCATGACACTCTCCTTCCCATTCTGTCCCCCCCACATGGAGAGAACATCACGCTGGTCTCCTCGGGCTTCCTTGTTCATCAACAAAGACACATAAACCATAAATTAATTTTAAACAATTCAGACATTTTCTGAATCTTTAGGAGCCACTCTTCAAGACACAATCCATCAAACAGCACTGATTTTGTTAAGTTTTGGTTGACTTGTTGCATGAAATGTCCTCCTTTAAAGTTCCAGAGGGTATCATTCAACATGAACCACTTCTTAAAGTTAAGATTTTATTGAAATAATCATTGCTTGGTAAATTATATGGATACATATGCATCATGGTATATGCAGACCATGATCAGTGTGACATAAAACTGAAAACAGGGAGTCTGACATTGTGCTGGCCCCACAATCCACTTATGTCTTAATACATAGTTACAGAACTACTTACACCTTGTCTTAACAAGTGTGAGCGAGCATTAAAAAAAAAACTACAAAAACAACAAAATACGTGCCCATTATAATCAATGAGGTTATCTAGACATCATGAGTGAAGTGAGGCTCAGCGGACGCTCAGTTTCTATTTTTGACGCATAGCATCACATGTTCAGCCACTACTCCCCCTTTTGATGTTGAGCAAGAGTTATCATCACTTATCTACTGTAATAAACTACATTTCCTCCATTCACTCATATCTCCTAAATGAAATAATGTTAGCTTTCTTTGTCCTCCTGAGCTCTTTCACTGCTCTCTTTCATTTCAAATGGGAGATGTCTGGATTACAAAATTTAGGAGGCACAACAGGTATAACTATGATTGAGGCTTTTATGGCCACAAGAGTCTCCATCTCCTCTCTGAACATCTCTGAGTACTTGTTCAGCACTTCACTAAAGTGGCCTGCACTTTGTTTCATTCAGATATTTAATCTGCTGCCACTTTAGCCTGAATTTCCTCAGCCAATTTCTTCCACACAGTGTTGAATCTTTTCCTTTAACAACTAAAAGAGGCAGGTCTTCTGTTTGACATTCAGAGATCACCTTGACTGTGATCTGCCCGTAAATAAGATTGTGACCTCCATTATAAGCTTTAAGCTCAACTTTAGCTGTTTGCAGTTGAAGATGTGAACATTTCTTTCTGTATGTTCCTTGATATACAGAATTAAAGGGCTTCAGAATGGAAGGAACAGCTTTTCTATAAATTATGTCACCATAGTCCAGCACAGACAAGAAAACTGCTTTTCTGCAGAACATCAGGAAGCTAGTTTTATTTCTGTAAAAGTAACCCATTTTTCTATTGCTTACCAATCAGACTGTCGATATGTTTTCTGAATGTAAATTCCTCATCTAACCAGATGCCGAGCTTTTTATATTCAGACACTCACTCAGTAACAGAACCTTTTGTGGTTGATATGTGAAGACATAAAAATCAATATAAAATCAACATTCTGTGCTTTAGAAAAGAGCATGTATTTTGTTTTGTTTGCATTAATACAGAGTTTCAGATTTGTTAAAGTTTCCTGAAGTGCATAAAAGGAGTGCTGAAGGTTTTTTACAGCTAGCTGTATCGTGTCTGCAGTGCAAAACAGAACAGTATCATCAGCATAAAAATGAAACTAACAACCATGCAATGAAGAAATAATATTTAAATAAATAGTAAAAAGGACAGGACCCAAGACTGATCCTTGTGGCACACCCTTAATTACACTTAAAAATTCAGACTTGACCTAACCTTACACATTGCATCCTTTCATACAGATAATTTTTATACCACCTACAAGCATTTTCATCCAGTCCAACAACAGCAAAGAATAGTCAAGTGTATCAAATGCTTTTGAGAGGTCTACAAAAAGGGAAGCACAGTGTTTCTTGTTATCTAGGGTAGATATTATATTATTAGAAACTAAAGTTATTGCAGGAATTGTTACAATTGGCTCTAAATCCAGAGTTATGTGGGTTCAGTATACAATGATTCAAGAGAAATGATAGGGTAACAGGGTAATTTTGATATATGTGCCTCACATTGTGAATGCTTGCTGTCCTGACAGTTTCACGTTCAAGCTCTCTCAGCTGATGTGCATCTCGATCAGCCATCTTGATGTTGAAAGCGATCTCAAGCGTTTTCTGATTCTACCAATTAAAATGTAGTCTTTCTGCTACCAATAACTCCTCTCCTCTCCTGTTCTCTTCTTTTCTCTGTTTGTCTTTACTGCAGGTGTTGGGAGCTGAGTGCAGGTAACATTAAGTGGATCTACCAGGTTCCCATCCTGACAGCTATTGGGGTAAGATTGTGAGCATGTATAACTCATGCAGTCCAAATGCCAACAAAACATAACAAAACAAAACAAAAACAACACCCAATTAAGTAAAGATATTTTATGGTCTGGGCGAGAGCTGAGGTTTTGAAAAATTTTGCTTGAGGGATTCATAGCTGAATATATTAACAGAATGTCTTCACAGTTTTTACAATTGATGGCACAAGATATGGCAGGGGTGATAGCAGAGTGACCAGCACTAAACACACAGCAATGGGTCAATTTTGAAGATTTGGGAGGCAGCCATAAGAGAATAAAAAGAATAAAATACTTTCCTCTGGAAAAACTAACTTCTGTGAGCTTAAAAACTAAGAGGACCTGTAAAATAGCAGCCACAGACCATGGCACAGCCAGCCACAATGCATAACAACTGACTGCGGTAATTAACCCTCCCTCCAAAACTGAGAGGGAGAATAACCTCAAAACCTAGGTGAATATTACTGTTTTGAAAGATCTCTGGATTATAATAGGGAGGGAAGAACAGCAGTGATAGCAAGATTGCATATATAGTAAACAAACCCACAGACTGAAGCAATACACGGACATCATTAAAATAGCCAAGGCTTAAAATAGCCAACTTTTCTGTTACTGAGAATAGTCTCCAGAGACTTAAACAACCCAACATGAGAATGTGTTATTTTTACTTGGCATATAGGCAATAACAAAGGTTATGATATTAAAACCCTAGTTCTATAAGCACAGGTGGAGCTCACTGAATATTTGAATAAGCACAGTTGGCCAATCATGGATGGCTTACCTAGTGTGTGTGTGTGGTATACACACAATAAATAGGTGGCATGTCAGTTGCTGTCATCCAAAACCTTTCTTCAGGGAGCAGCATGGGAGCAGCAGGGTCCGTAGGTAGAGGGCACGTGCTTTTAGAACAAGGGTTATGATATCATAACTTTTGTTCTCTGTCCCATAGGCTCCGCCCTCTACTTCAGTCTGTTGGTACAGTGGGTGGAGCCTGATTAATGTATGCACTGACGTACATTCAGGGCGTACATTCATCAAGCAACAGCCTCACTGAAACCTGACTAGAATAACCACCATTGCCCTCTTATACCCCAAGTCATCCATTTGTGCTGAAAATAAGGGGCCTACGTCCCACAGACCCCCGGTAGAACAGTTTGTGGAGTCAACAGGGGTCAATGCACCACTTAGACACCCTGCTCACCTCAGCACCTCTCTCATCAAGGAGTACAGGGATGTGGGTGACCTGTGAATCTCTGAGTCAGATGTAGAAAGTGATTTTCACACCTCACAGGTCCTGTCTCGCTGTATCGAGCATAGACTCTTGGACATATCAGGCTCTTTCTAAGAGATAGAACCTTACGAATGGGCAGGGCGTGGACCACAACACTCCCATGTATATCTCCTCGACACTCATCCCACTAAAGATAGCCATCTACAATACTGCCATGCATGTAGAGTGTGTGTGCGCACTAAAGTGGGAGTGTCTCTTCCTGGCTGCCTATAGGCTTGGGAGATGCACTCAAACAGCCATTTGGCAAGGCCCTTCCGGATAAGGCTTTGCCAGCCACACCTTCCCCATAACACACAAACAGCTGTTTGGTGCCCCAGACGGAGGCTGTGCGTTAAAAAGCTTCATAAACATGCAGCTTGGCCGCCCTATCTCCCCATGAGATGGAAGACAGACAGGAGGGCCCACCTTCAAGCAGAGAGGAGGGACTAATCAGTGAAATCGCCAGGTGGAGGTTTTGGTTGGAATGAAATCCTGCAGTCTCTTGGCCCTCCATGGCACGTGGCATGTAAACTAACAGAAATGGTGGCCTCATGGATAGACAGACCGCCCTGAAACTTGACGCTTACAGTTTGATCCCAGTGTGCCCATCAATAAGCAATGAATCAGATTCCATATTGCGTTGCCCTAGAGTATCAGATAAATGCCTAAAATGTTTTAAACACTGAATATATATCACATCTTGAAAATGAGTCCACCCTCTCCTTTTTGGGCACTTAAGCTTTGGCCAATAAATATCACTGTCTTTATGGACTTTTTGTGAAATTTCTCTCATAGTGTGCGGACTCTTCCCAATAAAATGTAAAATGTTGAGTAAATGCAGAGAGAAGTGAGAGGGAAAAAACATCTCTTCACTCACAAGCGTTATGTTGTTGTTTATAATGTACATGTACTGTGCTTTTAACACTCTGAGAGTTTTTATGCTTTTACTTTACTGTTCTCTAAGATGACCTTGCTCATCTTAAAAGGTGTCAACAAAGTGCACTATAATTATTACATACACGTGTTTTATGTGCAAAAACGAGCATGCTCTCTCTCCTTCTCTGTCTGTCTTTCGATCACAGCTACTGTAGGGACGGAGGATTAATGTAGTCTCTGAGGTGTATCAAAAAGCATGCAATAAGCTGTAATTACAATAAAGTTGCACATTTACAGACTTGCTATGCTATAACTTTAATCATCTATGCATGCTTGCACTTCAGGTGCTGAGTTATCAAACAACTGCACTGCAGTTTCTTAAGCTTCGCTGAAAGATTATTTGCAGTAAGAATTCAGTAAGAATTGAGACTTGCAGAAATACTTCTGCATGAACACAGGTCCTTTTTTCAGTTTCAGTTTCAGAGATCATTACCATTCTTTCATGGTGGTTCTATCAGTGAGCACACAATGTAAATGCTAGTTTTTTTCTGGCATCAGCTTTTCAAATGCTCTTTTTTGTGTCAGATCATGTTTACCAATTTCACTCTTGGAATGTGAGAAATTGTTACTTGCTTTGTTAAGTGACACTGGTAGGCTTTTATCAGCATTAAAATGGAGGGTATCTATTACAGAAATCCTGTTTGTTTGGGCTCTTTGTTTAGCCTTGTCATGGATTGGAAGTTCTTTGTCAATATGCTCTATTTGTGACTATATTCTCATCCAAAGTAATGCATGGTATTGACTGAATGATGCATTTAGGCGTCCAGCTCTACCATTCTATCCTAGTGAAAGCATTGCAGGATGAGCCTCAATTTACAGCCTTCAGATTACTTTACATAATCCTTATTAAGTCCCAGACCATGGCAAAAGTTTTGATTATTTTTTTAGCAGGTCTTCTGAGAATGGCTAACCACTCTTTTGACAGAAAATTACAGTACATTTCTTGAGGACCGCAATTTCCAAACTCTTGGGAACCAGTATATCCAAAAACAACAAAAGAAATTTTTTTTACATCAAACCTTGGTCCTGTTTGTTATGCAGGTACCCTGCTTGTGTTGCCATCGGGTTATAGCAAATGTAAGATAGACTGTGGTTCTACTTCTAAGTAGGTGTGTTAAGTCAAAAACCTTTTTCCATCTGTGCTACCAGTTTTTCCCAGAGCAATACTTTGGATCCATTTCAGCCTTCACATCTGTGATCCAGCTCACTAAAGGAACTGTATTTGGGGCAGTAGGATTTGCTGTGCTTCTTCATTTGGCCTCAGTAGTGCAATTAAATTCTAACCTGTGGTGCTATTCGGATTTAACCTCTGCTTTTGAGCTTTTCATAATGAATCCTAGCTACTGGGAAAAGGAGAATTGGAAAGGATAAGTGGATGGGATTTGTTTTAGAGTCCGATTTTTTTTTCCCCTGACAAATGCGTATTACTGTCTAGATTGCAGTATACCACTGGAGCGTGGATGCGTATTTCAACACATCGAGCAGAAAAGCCTCTTTGCAAACAACGTAAAGGAAGTGTATGGCTAATTGAGTGAGCGTGTGTGGGATCATGCCCTACATTGTGAAACACTGACAGCACAATGTGACTTTCTCCTGTGATCAATGCTAACCCCCATGAAGACCATTTGATCACAAGGCAGTGACAGCATGCCTTATCTGGGAACTGGTATCTCGCTGTGGTGTATCTTAGTAGTCTTAGTAGTGAAGCGTGTACAGTTCACACACTTTGGTTTATTATGCTTGTAAGTCAGTCACTTGAACGGTGAAGATCCACCCTCCTGGCTTAACATAAAATTGTCGAGTACAATCATAATCAAGGTAATGTTCCCAATTCAAAACAAGTTTTCTTGCCGGAACAAGAAAACTAGTTTCGCTTGGTTATTATACAAGCTCTTTGAAAAATTGCCTTGCTGGATGAATAATTCCATCCAAGAGTGATAGTCAATAATAATTCCTCTCTCTTTTAATGAAAAAAAAACAAAACTATTTGAGTTAAATTCCTGCAAGTGTAATACAGACACTCCATCAATGTATGTAATTTGGTGGAATGTGTAAATGATCAACTAATCTGTTTGAACCGTATGAAATGTTGAACTTTGTCATCAGCTACATTTGCTAATGCAACTTCCAAGCACAAAAACATCTCGGTCAAGTTTACTTTATTGTCTCCTGTGGAAGAAAATCATCATCATGCCTCAGCATTCAAGCGAATGATGAGACATCGCCTGCTGTCGCTGGGAATGCAGATGTAACATTGCCACAGGCAGCTAGTTTGCTTCATGGCCGTGTCCAGTTTTGCAGAGATGCATTTTTGCATTTGTACCTCCAAATCTATATAAATTCCCACATTGCATTGTTGTTTCCCATCTAATTTTGCCATTCCATTCTCTGCATATTGACAAAGAAGCCGTACTTGTCCCTGTTGACCCGGCCTTCTGCCATGACAGCCGGAGGTCATGGGACTATGTGCCATGTTTTTTTTAATCAAATAAACAGTTTCTCAAGCAAGTGAATAAACTTAATTTAAAAATCTTTAAAAGAAAACTTTTGAATGTACAAAACCACAAGATGTCAGAGAGAAAAGTGTGTTTATTTTAATTTTATAAGGGTTATTTTTTACATTTTAATTGTGAATGTGAATGACACAAACCTAGTTAATGAAAATCTGAAGCATCAGAGCACCAGGGGCTACGGTGTAATCCAGGCTCAGTTACAGTAAGACAACAAGCTATTGCTTTCATCTCTCTTTTTTCCCTTTTACAGTTGAACTTCATCTTGTTTGTGAACATTGTACGCGTGTTGGCCACCAAAATCCGAGAGACAAATGCAGGGAGATACGACACCAGGAAACAATACAGGTTTGTGTTGAGCTGACAGTATTTATACACACAAACTATTATGTGAATTCATAGTAAAGTGCCCAGTGTTTGCAAACTAATAATCTGCACTTGGGGTCTCAGTGCAGTAATGCTGTTGCCTTGAGTTACCGTTCCTGTCACAATCCCTGTCTGGCCTTAGTGTTTCCCTTCCACTGCAGTGTATATTACCTCTCTCTCCCAGTTTGTGGGTGCAGGCGTGTGGCTGTGTGTCTCTCTCCCTGTACACCTGCCAGTCTTGATGCCATCACCACCCTGCTACATAAACCCTGCAGCCACCAGTCCTGCCGGATCACTGTTTGCTCTGCCACAAAGCCTTCAGCCACTTCACCTACTTCACCTG
>OMLB01022085.1:10031-28259 GCA_900302555.1 Myripristis jacobus
ATTTTTAATTTTTTTGTTTTTTTTTGTGTTTTTTTTTTTTTTTTTTTTTTTTTTTTTTGGCAGCACAGGAAAGCAATGATGAAAGGAAGGCCTAAGGTGTTGTGCTTTTGTTGTTGAGTGTTTATATTCTTTGACTCTTTGATGTGTTTGGATTTTCTGTTGAATTCTATTTTTGTATTCGGTGCCATGAAAAAAAAAAAATCAGTACAACAGTTCTCTTGCAAAAAAAAAAAAAAAAAAAAAAAAAAAAAAAGAATTTTGTGATCTGAGGGATTTCCCTGTTCAAATAAAGTTGGAAAAAAAAGTGAACTGTAGTTTGGTGTGGTGGGATATGAGTCACAGCAGCTTGATATAACCAAAATAAATTACTTTCTTTTTATTTTATTTTATTTTATTTAATACACAAGTGTACACACACACACACACACACACACACACATATTTGAGTGATATGGTTCTTTGAAGGCCAGTACTGATATTTTTAGACTAAATTCAGCTATTACATTCAGGACATATAATTTACAACCATTTTCATGTCAAAAAAATTGAACATAATTACCTGGACTCATTGTTTCTCCCTGAAAAAAGTCTATTAAAACCATTAAATAGAATTTGGTTGGTTCGCTGCTCCCTAAGGCAGGGTGAGGCAAGTGTCACTGCATGTTTCACAGACTGACACCCCTGAAGCTGCTGAGCAAAATCATATCTTCACTTCCATCACAGTATTGATTAGTTCACACACACACACACACCCACACACACATGCACACATACAAACACACATGTATTTCAGTAAGGTAAGATTAAAGACTATTCAATTTCAATTTCAGTTCAGTATGGAATATATCAATTGGATTTTTTTTTTGGCGCTGTGATATTCTGGACCAACCTAAACGATCGGTTGTGTTACAGGCAATAAAACGCAGAGAGAGATAAGGCAGCTGGGAGAGGAGCCCTTTTACGGACTGCACCGACTGCATGTCAACATGTAAGGAGTCCAAAATGGGAGAAGAGAAGTGAGTCCCTCTGGTGATAGTAAACACACGCAAGTTAAATTGATTCTGTGATTTCATCGATTGTTAAGATTTTTTTTATTTTTTATTTTTACTTATCTTATTTTCCCACTAGAGGGGACCACTGTGAATATTGCCTCATTCAGCTGGTGTGAAGGCGATCGCATACTCCGGTTTCACCACAGGACGTGCATAGGAACACCCTTCCAAAGTCGCACAATCAAGTCGGGTAAATCGAAATTTTAGATGAAACACGAATTGGCCCAGTTGTGGCGGTTCACAATGCAGGGGCCGAGAAACTCAATTTCAGGGGCTTCAGCAGTCCGCCCCCGCCTCCACTGCTCCTGCGCACACACACACACACACGTGCACCCTTTATGTTATACAAGAGGACAAGGTAACAAGTAACAGCTCACCTACTGGATGAAGCTACAATGTGTTCTACCCTCATGCTCGGCATATTTTTCTCAAAGATGAAAAAAAGATGACAGCTTTCCACAGCTCATAATTGGACTTATACTCCTTCAAGGCTACATGATATTCCAATGAGAAAGTCAGAGTCCTTTGAAGTCCAAAAAACTTAAATGCATTCCAAACTATTTCCCCTTAACAGTTCAGAGTCTTGTTGTCAATTGGTGAAATAGGGTTGGACTTGTGTGTTTAGCCCATGTTGCACTTGTTGTAAAAGTCTCTGTTGGTTGAAGCAATTGCCTGCCTGAGCGCAACTGCAGTCACATACCGGCCAAACCTTAACCGCTACCTAATCCAACTGTTTTACGATAACCTGCTACCTTTAATTTGAAAAACCATTAACTCAAAGTCCTCTATCAGTCTGTGAGGCTACAGATGATTAGACTGACAGAAGAAGAAGGGAATGGTAATAATAAAAATGACCTGGCTTAGCATGTGGTCATAATTCTGTCTCCTTTTATATGTCTTTATTTTATTTTCCATTTTTAAAAACTGAACTGCCCATGGCCCTGAGAAAAGAAACTAACTCGAGAAAAGAACACATCAAAGTTAAGGAGTTTTTTCTGGGAATGGTTATTTAATAATACCTCAGTAGGCCACAGCTAAATATTAAAACAGGCCATGATTGATATAGTGTGCCAATACCTTGCTTTGTGTTATGGTTGTATTTGTGAACCAGCGAATAACCCATGCTTGTTGGCTAAAGCTGGTCAACTAGGCACTATAAGCCCGCTGAGCACTTCTGTCTGCCCTGCACCTGAACTGTACGCCGTTTGTTGTAACTAACAATGTCACAGTTTCATTTTGCTGACATACAACTGAGAGTTAATACAGTACAAGCAAGGATCTAGTCACCTGCCAGTAAGGAGCTGCAGCAGTCAATGAGCGACATTATGAGAGCCTGTCCCGGGAGCCGTGCTGCCCGCTCAGACAGGTCGGGTCTAATCTTCCTGATGTTGTATGGGACGAATGGACATGACGGAGCGATTGAGGCCACATGGACCTTAAAGGTTAGCTGGGCATCAATCATGACACCCAGAATCTGTGACATGACTCGGGTTGATTTGGCCTGGATATTGATCTGTTGTTGTGCAGAGGGATTGGCTGAGATGACAAGGAGATCAGTCTTGGAGATGTTAGAGTATCAGTGTAGGTGTCGGGTGGAGCTAATTTTGTCTTATGAAAATCCTGGGAATGGAGCTTCCCCGCATTCGATGCAGTCGTGCCGCCTCTCTCTGCGATGGAACACACATTAGCACACACACATGCTGGACATGCACACATACACATTTGCCCCATCCTCTTTATTTTTTAGGGTGTACCCAGACCCTGCACTTTAAAAGACTTTCCAGTGCTCTAAACTTTGAGCCATGGGTGCCAGTTCTCCTCTCCGCTGACAGCTTTGGGATCATAACATATTGTAATATAAGCCCAGATAAAATGAGCCTCAATTTGCCTGTCTTAGTGGCCCCGCTGAATGTGATTCCATCAGCTGTGGCAGGGAACATTGTGCTATATTCACTCATAGAGATGAGATTAGGCCGGCACTGAGAGATGTACTCATCCACGCGCGACCCCTCTCAATATGTCACTGTGACATGAGAGGAACTGAAAAACCTTGGAATGCAAAGGAGTTTTGTTGTGGAAGCCCGGCCCCCAAAAGTTTTTCATCTCACAATAGTATTTAATTTAAAAAGTGAGGTGGCATGCTTTCCCACATTTATGCGAAATTCATGAGGACTCAGTAAAAGAATGGATCATGCTATTCACTAACTAAATTTTTAATACCTCATTAGTTCGCTAATAATAGCTTGGTCGAGCCTTCCTATATCTATAGAGGATGGCACACATTTGCAGTTCTGCAGCCGACCAATCACTTACACTATGATGTGTTCAAGCTCTAGTCAATAAAAATGAGCACTGGGCGAGGGTAAATTATCATGCTGTAATGATGTGTTCAGTGTGTAATCTTTAAAATGTGATCAAATGTAATGTAATCTAACGTATTCCCATCGGGGGAATGCATCTAATCTTAAGGTTTCCCATCAGGGAATACACACCCACTGGGAACGGTCAGCTCTCAGCCAGCTGCCTGCTGTGCGCTGACTCAGTGGGTGTGGGGGCGACTAAAGAATATAGCAATCACTTTTTTTAATAATGTGTAGTAAATGAAACGACTTGCAGCGCGTGGGGTCAAAGGTTTTTTGTGTCTTTGTATGTCAGAGAGAGAGAGATAGAGATAATGAGAGATATAAAGAAACTCAGTAGCCTGGCTAGAACAAACCATGTTTGTAAAAAACTGATGATGCAGACTGAGTGTTCAGGCAGTCCTTCTGTTTGTTTCATAAAACCTGGTTGGTTGGTTGATTATTTGGTTAGTTTGACGGTTGAACAAATGCAGATGAACATAGACATAATGATATCTCTGCACACACAGAGTAGATGTGTGATCAGGCTGATTTGATCGCCCCCTCCTTCTCCACCTCTCCTCACTCTGTGCACTGCAGATTTTGAACAGGCAGGGGAGTGGAACTGAAACTGGGGGTATCATCACCCCCTCCCTCTGTTGTGTTTGCTGTGATCCAAGCAGTGAGCTCAGTGTTGTCCCTGCGGAGCGCTTGGTGCGATGCTTGGTGCGACGTAAGCAGTGGGTTCGCTTCTGGGAGCCAACAGTTCATTGGAAACCAGGCGGCTGTGTGTTATCCAAAATGATGAATGTTTGTTGTGTTTCAAAAGGCATCTTCATACATTAGCAAGTAAACAAAAGTTATTGTTTCAAAATGAGATATCCGCCATATAATAAGCAAGAGACACCTGCTCTTAGAGGATGATTGATGGTGCTAATTAAAATAAATTATGATACATTCAGCAGTGTGGCACGGTGTCTCTCCATGGGAAAAAAATCTATTTTTTATCACAATTTTTCTGTGTTTAGACAATGTAACCAGCATAGCTCTGTGAAGTTTGGCTAAAAAAATATTTTCCATAAAGACAGACAGATGGAGAAATAAGTTGCAAAAGACACAGTACTGCATGTACAATCTCTCACCCGAAGCCTAACACAAAAATACCGGAATTTTTCCTAAGGGAAATGGACTACATATAATGAAATAAAATTTCACGATCAAATGAAATATCAAATCAGCATGAGAAAGTCAGACTGATTAAGTTTACCACCATATACCACTGTTGTTGTTAACTTTCTACATAATTTAATCAACATCATCCTACTGCCTCCATTTTGGTCTGGTCCTAAATCTTAAAGTCAATAAAACAACAATAGACAGGTACTTATTGCTTCACTCTATGCACACTGGCAAGAAAACTTTAGACCAGCATTAGTCATTTTAATTACAATAAATAAATAACTAAACAACAAGGACAGGTTTTTTTTGTTTGTTTTTTTTTTGTCTACAAGTTAAATTTTCTTTGCCATCATGGTTCATCACTCACACTGTGTTAGAAATAAGACCAAGGAAATAAAACCAGCCTATTTTGGGGAACAGATGGTGCATGGTTAACAGCATGAGATGCGAAGGGGGTGGCAGCTTTACTTGACATGATCAGGGCCACAGGGAGGTAGCAACTACAGCAGATTTGGAAACGGGGCCGGATAAGAAGCAAGACATTATCAATAAATATGATAGAGGCAGGTATCGGTCATGACCCATCAAATCACCTCATTTTTTTCCTCTGTAAAAGCAGCCCGGTGCGCGCCTTGTTTGCACTACCAATTCCACGTTAAAGAGAACAGTCTGGAGCAGATCTGCCACCACAGTGTCGCCCAAGAGGGAAATGATGCCCTCATGTGGGAGGTGCAGAAGTGCCACAATGAATAAGTGGCACCTTAAATCAAATTAGCGTGGGGTGGAGATAACACATTCAGCTATCATGTCGCTCTGGTCCCACTGACTTGTGTGGGAAATGGTTGAACGATATCAGGAGAAGACAGACAAACAGAAGTTGGTGGCCAGAGGGACAGTTTAGTTATGGGAGTGGGGGGTGCACACTAAGCAGACCCTGACATCTACACAGGATGCAGCTGCCTCCACACACCCCACTCTGTGCATCATGATGCACACTGAACTTTGAATGATAATCACTCAAACCACTGTGACATGTAGAATGAAGGGAAAACGTGCCATTTTTGGTGATTGAGAGATTGACATCAAACCTGTATTGATCAACATATCATTTAAAAAAAATAGCCGATAAGGTTGGGGTGGGATCTCTTTGTGTGTGAATGACTTGGCAAAGACACGGCATAACCCAAAATATGACAGCACCTCACGCTATGCCTTGTGCCATTAACTTGGTCTGAGCAAGCCTAAGCATGAATCACAGTAATCCTTGACACCCAAAGTGCACCGTGCCGCTCGGTCGTCACTGATTCACCTCCTGCTGCGCTTCTCCTCAAGCTTCGTTCTACCAGTCTGATGCACAAATCCACACTGGGGTGCGTAAAATTTATGAATGAGGAAATGTCAGTTTTATTTAAAAAAAAAAAATCTAAACACCAAGAAATATTTTTTTGTCTAATTAGAAAGTGCCTGCAGGTACTGTACTTGCTGCTCCATTGCTGAGGACGGTACAGCAAAACAAAACAAAACATTACAAACACAACCAAATATTAGGAGCACAGCATGTTCAGGTGCCATTAGCACTCAGTGTCATTTGCGCGACTAGCAGACTTTGAAATGCTCAGCTATGCCGACTGCTTGAGAACGCCACCCTGCTTTAAAGATCTTCCCCGTTCAATTTAACGGCATGTTGCCCCCGTCCTGCTAAACAGTTTGCCTGTGCCGTTCCAAGGCAGTGCATCACCTCTGCTTTCTCATTGGACAGGACGCTGCGCGGTCCGGGCTGGGATGGGTGACCATTACCACCCACTGAACTCTGCCGCTTCACTTAGCTCAGATTTAATTAACTCCAGCCAGCATTACTTCTAGCATGATGGCCGCAGAGGATTGCCCATCGGGGGTTTCCGATCAAGCTGTGGATAGATATACTAACTGGAAGGATGTGATGCCACGGCTGGTGAATTACATAGAAACCTACAGCGGAATTGTGCTGAGTACTAAAACCCAGCCTTTTTTCTCCACCTCCCACCCCACATCCTATTGATATCCCTAACAGCCCCCCCTCCCCACTCCCTCTCCAATCTTTCACTCCTGTGCTTAATTAGGCCCTACAGTTAAACAGTGCTCTCCGCTTTCAAGGGTCTTACTTTACTGACATTAAGAAAGAAAGAGAGAGAGAGAGAGAAAGAGAGAGAGAGAGAGAGAGAGACTCACATTCACCTCACATAAAACTATGAGAAAGAACTATGCTGACACACCATTATTCACCCCTGGCTCCGTGGCTCCCCTTGTGGGTGGGAGCCTACTAAGAGACACACACACATGTGCACGCAGACCCACACACACACACACACAGTGGGAACAGCAACATATATAATTTGTTCTACGTGGCTGGAGATAGCAGGGCGGTCTCATGCTCTATTTCAAGGTATTTGAGAGTGGCATCTCCATTTAAAATGACTGCGTCTGTCCGTTCTGGCCCATGTTCTTCCTGTACGCCAAGTGATCCATGAGGACTCCTCCACAACAGTGTCAGCGACGGCTGACAAATGCGCTAGCCCTGCAAAATGCTTGTACAAGCACAAACATATCTTGGCTATTTATCATCCTGCTGAAAATTTATCAGAGTATGAAAGCATATCAACCGCATCCATTTTGTTTGGTATCAAATCTGACAATAACAGGAAGACGTTGCGCAGATGATGGACGGGAAAAAGCAGGAGAAAATTGAAGATTGCCATTTCGAGCTAAAATTATTTCATGTTTAATATCCGGTTGGTTTCCTTCTAGCCATGCACATTTCAGACATGAAGCAGCCATTTCAAAGTTTACTGTGCCCTGAGACATCTGTGGTCAGAGGTAATTCACTCAAACTCAATAACAAATCTTCGTTATTTTGTCAACACACCCTACAAACCGGCACGCTCATAAATCAAGCGATATTCACGAATGGATATTAACCTTTTACCAACTGTTGCACTTGGAGTTGTGCTACGATTCAAAGCATTTTAAACGGTGTGCACCTTCTCTTCTGCATTTTGACTTTCCCTCTCATAGTGATAAAGCAGCTTTGGCATTGTTGACATGGTTAAAAAGTTGAAAAGCTACAAGTGCCACAATCAAGACTTATACTGCCCTTTAAAAAGATCACATTACATCTGTGAGGGGTTCATACTGTTGTTGATCAATACCAGTGATGCAATTATTTTGATGAGTTCATCAAGGTGGCTCTTTGTGTTTTGGCCATGCACAGGTGACATACAGTGTAGCAGTGAGAGCCAGCTCCTGGTGGCTAGTGGCTAGTCTACTGGTTTATAGCAGTTGAAGTATCTTTTGATGGCAATTTAGCAAATGCTTTCACTTTATAATCACCACCACAGTGCCAACAAAGGACTCTTGACAATCATCAATAAATACCTGAAAAGCCACTGGTATGATAATATTTACTGTAGTCTGTCAAGCCGAAATTCGCCCAACCTGACAACATTGCCTGGGGGTAAATTTTTCCACCCCAGATCCAGTTATTTTTGGCGTGCAGTGTCAACCAATCAGGGGCCACCAGGATAAGCCAAACATGTTGCACACATATCACCTGTCGTGTGGAGAAAAAAGTACACCCTTCAGCACACAGACAAAGACTGTGGGCGACACTTTTTCATTAGTCACTGCACACACACGCACACACCTCCACTTGCATTTTCAACTGCTCAGCAATGAGGGATGATACTCCAAACCAGCAACCAGCGTCACAAGACATTTTGTTCTTGGACTGAAAAAGCGAGTTTCAGAGCTGTATTATTATTATTATTACTACGGTGTTTTGCATTGTGATATATTTGTCAGAAGTTTCTTTTGCACCTCTGCTCTAATTATAAAGCGTATTCATCTCCATTGTGAAAATGCGACTGCATTATGCGTGCCTGACACAGGCTGTGTTATGCTGTGCCAGAGACAGGTCGAGTTGCAATTTCTAGGGTTGCTGATGACAGTCAGTAAAAGTTAAAAATTCCTTCACGTCCCTTTAATGTTAATGAGATTATCTGCAAGGACTATGCCACATCAGGGAATTTCGGAATATGCAATTTCAACTACTCCTTCTTGTTACCTACTTGTTAAGCTGACAAACTTTATGGACAAGTACTCCCTCTGACCTGAAAATTTCCATGCGGTAAGAGTACTCCTATTTGATTATGATATATCACTCTTTCCATTTCTGCACATTATGCTTACCTACTGTGATATCACTATTGCCCTCAACACCGTTCTGATCCTTGAATGTCAAAAGCAACGGGATTCCTGCACAGCGCTGCTCCGACGTTTACTGTTACTGTATCGCCGGGCACAGTCATTCACATTTTTCACTCTGTCTCCTGTCTGTTAGCAGTTTGAAGTCTTGCTGCGTGCATTAATCCTCTGGGATGGGGCCCTTTAGAGCCATTTATTCACAGCCAGTGGTAAAGCACCGCGGAGTCAAAGGTCAGTTCTTGGCTATCCATATCACCATAACTCTAGGGCTTTGCCATCACTGCACATGCTCTGTCTGGGTGAGGGACCACAGCGGTCCAGGCACACATTGTTGGGAGTGGCGTGCCCTGCAATTTTGTGTGGTCTCTTGTATCTGGAGCGATGCCGTCTCACTTGGATTATTTAGCATATGCCATCTGGTGAGCACTTCCATCGAAAGTTGCTTACAGGAAAGCGGTGTATATATCTTTAGCATGCTTGGCCCTTTAAGCTGTTTCAGCGCTGTATTATTTATGCTTAATTTAGATTCCAAACTCTGATTTCTAATGACTTCATTGCAGTTAGATTTCATATTTTGTCATGCGACCTTGTTTTTTTTCTTTGACGTCATTTAACAGTAACTAGAATCAGTGCTGTATATAGTCATAATGAGCACTGGAGTATAGTTATAGATATACATAAGCTTACATGCAGAACTGTGGTTATACAGGTAGGCTAATAATTAAGGAAAAATATCTCTCCAATAGCATGTGCGTGAGTTGTCTCTGTAAACACAAGTGGCCTTTAGGCTATAGGAATTCCATAGGCATGCAACCTTTTTTTTTTTTTTTTTTACAGGGTCAAGCACTGCAGTACACAATAACTCTGAGGCTCAAATCTCATTGGGTATTCATAGCCAGAAAGCTGTCTTTTGATAAGTAGTGAAACAATAACAGTATGACACAGTAACTGGATATTTAAATAGCCTGCAGAACAATTCACATGATTTCACATAATTACTATCCACTGATGTCTATTCACCACAGCGGCAAATAACTGCTCAAGGCAGAACACGGGGGGCTGAACTGAATGTTGAATTTTGCTTCATACAGACTGGATTATCAGTGGCACAACCCATTTTGTAAAAGCACTGGCCTAATCATATATAGACTGTCCGACTTACTGTTGATCTCCCCATCATTGTTTTTCAATTTAGTTGCTGCAGATGGGTTTTCATCACTAGCCATATTATTTGGATGTGGGTTGTATGGCCAGTGTCATCTCAGGTATGTCATGCTATTCATCTGTGTCAATGCCTCCAACCATACCCAACCACTCGTCTTTCTAAAGCTCAATGAGCCCTGGTGGAAAGATTGATTGTGAGAAAGGACGGTGGAATGCTTAGACGACTTGGATGGCTGCCTGTCACTCTGTGGTTCATGCAAAGCACTTCCACTGCAAGTCGAGACGCACTCCTCGGCGCTCCTGTCGGAAGCTACAACATCAGCGGTGGCGCTTTTGGGAATTTCATCCTCTTTTCACCCAGCTCTGTGGTGCCCCATCAAGTTGGCAGCTCTGTCTCCACCCATCTTTCAGTTTTGGCACTGTTTGTGCTTTCATTATAACCACTCATCCTCATGTGCTCTCAATAATTTGCCATGCGTGGCCGCTTACGGGGCCATAAAGCTGAAACAGTGATGGGAATAGACAATGATAACTATGGCTAGGATTCTATCTTTGTCTGCAGCATTGTGCACTGAGGCACATGAATGGGTATGCTACACTCTTACTTAAAGGGAGTTTTGACTGAGCCATAAGGAGTTACTGACTCTTGCATTTAAACATTTAAAACTGGACGTATGTAAGCGATTTGTATAGTCTTCTTTAGGGCTTTTTTCCTTTCCTTTTTTTCCTTTTCTTTCTTTGTCTTTTTTTAAGACAATGTGCATTGCTATACCACACTACAACAGACTAAATGCAGCCTTTTTCTGTCAAGATGCATCCTTACGATCACAGCGACAGCAACATGTGGTCGCAGACAACTCAAGAGATGCACACAGACAGACTGCTGCTTTTAGTGTTCCTAGAATATTTCTATGGTAATTCAATAGCACCACTGCTGTTGAAATTACACGTTACACCGCACATCACTGTCAGAAAAAAATTCTAGGGGAAACACTGAAAGGACCGCGAATGTAGGCCAAATCAGGCCTAAGCTGTTGAATAATTAAATTGTTTACATTTTCTAATTTTTAAAACATGAAGTAAATTCTGAAAGCTTAATTTAACAAGACATGGCTGTTAAATTATTATTCCAACAAAGTTGCATGATAATTCACACTGGCTTGAAATTTGTATCTTTGGGCAGCTGTAGTAAAGAATTTTATAGGTTTTAAATGCTGGAGTCTGCGTGTATGACTCTATTGCATTTGGTTATGACTGATTATGATTGGTCCACCAAAAGTGAAACTTATGTCAATGCAATTCCGATTGCCTGACTGTCTATGAATTAAAAAATAATTGCAATACAATAAAATAAAACAAATGAATGGTTGAATTGTCACATTGAGCACCCAAATCTAATTCGACTGAGGAAATTCTGAGTTGGGTACAACCTGGCTCAGCCAAGCAGAACACTGCAGTCTTCTTTCTATCTTGAGTCTTGCACTGTCACATTTGCACTGTGTCGTGTGTGAGGTCCCGCTGTCCTTGCACCATACACCTGAGTGTACTGTGAGACTGTAAATTGTCAGTGTCACTAAGTCAAACCACTGTGCATTCATTGCACTTTTCAATTAAAGTGATTCAGATTTTGACATACCATGGCACGCCATATATTTTCAAACAGTCTGTCCACAGATGTAGTATAAAAAGCTTTCCTGGGGGTGCAATGCACTTGAATTGTGCTTTAAACTTTGGAACTAAAGCTTTATAGAACACTCCATCACATCCTCATAGAGGTCGGACCTCTGGGGAATCCAGACTTTCTCTGAAAAGTTTTTCAGGTGTGAATGCGGCCACATTTCTGTCATTGCATTACACCTCAGGCAGCAGCCTCACTTTCTCTCCATCTGAGTGCAGCGGAAGCCAGAAGTGCCAGAGGACAATTTGAAAACCTTAAAAGCACCCATCTTTGCCTTTGTATCTGTGTCGCTTCCTTTCTTTTTCTATAATCATAAAATCTTCATTCCTCTGCTCACATGAAAAAACAAAGCAAACAGAAAAAGAGATACCCGCCGCTGAGCTAAGGAGTTGTTTCAAGTCGGAATCGAAATCAGCTGCCACAAACACTCCAGTTGGACACGGGCCTTTCAGCATCATAAAATCAAAGGCTGATATTTCTAACACAGTTATTACCACACTACAGCTAAGAGGTGGGTGTGGGGGAGAATAGATGAATGTACTCATTCAGCGCTCCAACCCACCATTCAATTCAGCGGAAGTGCCCTCGTATGTGTGGCCACTCCTGAAGGATATGCCTGTCTGAGTTTTCAGGCTACGCACCGAAGGAACAGGCAGCCAGCAGACAATCACAGAGGGGCTTAGCGCGTCCATTAATGCTGTCAGTTAGCAAGGCCCTTGATTAATTGCACACTGCACACTGGCAAATTAAGGCAGGTCTCAAGCCCAGCCCCCTCAAATAATTAAGTAAGAGCAGATTGCCAGGGAGAGGGGAGAGGATGAGTGCTAGACATCGACTGTCTTGATCCCAGTCACTCTCAACAACATGTGCAGTTGTGTTTAGTTGCTGTGTGTCTTGGGTGTGTCGGTTTGAGTGTGTGTTGGGTGGGGTATGTGCTTTGTGTCAATGAGTGAATCAGGTGATGGTGTGTTAGTGGCACACACACTGATCTGCATCTATGGCTTCTATGTGATTAAAGGATGTTCTTGTGGTGGCCCTTATAAGAACAGCAATGCAGCTTAAGCATGCATGAATATGTGGCAGTGTGTATAATGTTATGTAAATGGAACACGGCTATAAACAGTGTTGGGGGGTAACATACTGCATGCTACAGTGTTACGCAATTAATTTGCCATATACATGTAATTGTAATCAGCTGAGAAGGAGATTGAGAAAACTGTGATCATTTAAAATCCAGAGGTGTGACACCCTCCCCGTTAAAAGACAACTTTTATTTATACAGCGTTAAAAAAATGTCAGTCCCGAGGGAACTTCATCAGACTGACGAAGGGCTTTTATTGGAGAGAGTGTTGCGCATCTGAACTTCAAATGGTTTTTCACTACTTTTAACACAGCGCTCCTTTCTTATTATAGTTGTTTGAGCACAAAACTTTTCTTGGAAAAATGTTCTCATCAAAATGCTGGTGAGTACAAAAATGTTACCTCTGAATAGTTTTTTTTCTCCGTAAAAACCAAATATGTCGTATATGTAATATTCATTTTGTTGCATAGATATTTTTTCAGGTCAATAAAGCCATAGGGGGAAGACACTTTAGTGCAACTAGTCAGCAGCACCAGACCACCAATGCAGGGCAGACTACATGCTGCATAGAGGAGCTCTTTGAAATTACGAGCAGATCTCATATAAAAGAAGACAGTAAAACAGTAAACACTAAGGCCCGAAGCTCCTGTTGTGCTTTAAAATCAAAACATTACATTTTTAATCAATGTTATATTGAAGAACTTTTATTAAAAGATTGACAGAGTACTGTTATGAGGTTTACACTGCCTAGTTTAAATATATAAGACGTCTCAGCTTTATTGCCTGGTTTCAAATATTTATTAGGAAACGAATCAAAAAGTAAGCAAATGCAATACGTTACATTGCTTTGATGAAGCAATTCAAATATTTATGTCACCTACTGCAGCTTTGAAAAGGAAGTTAGTGAACTGTAATCTGCAGTGTACAGTGTTACACCTCAAAAGTAGCCTTCCCAAGACTGGCTCTAACTGTGTGTGTGTGTGTGTGTGTATGTGAGAAGCCACTCTGTGTAGTGCTACCTCTCAGGTGACAGTTTTCCCTTGCACCACTGTTTTTGTAATTGAGGGTCAGTTGGTCATCTCACACTGTGAGAAGAGGTCAGCAGTGCCTTGTGCTCATCTTTGGTACTTAACGCGACCAGCTGCCTTATTATGTAACATTACCACTACACGACACACTACCAGGATAGAATCAAACAATGTCTAATTATACAAATTTGAAGTGTTTTTCTGCTCTGGTTAACTTTTTACTGTGAAATAAAGAGACAGGCAGCAGCGTCATCTCTGTGCGGGCTGTATGGATGCATTGAGATGGTGTTAACTGAGAATCTGCATGCGTCCTTCACCAGAGCAAATGACGAGGACACATTGGGCACAGAGAGGTGAAACTGTTACATTTGTTTTGGTGGGAAGTTGACCAATTAAAATAGAGTTTGGGTCAGTGAGGTTTTAGGGTCTATCTGCTCATTAAATGAAGCAGACTGAGTATTAGTTACACAGGCATTTCTTAGAGGCAGAGCTGCTCTGGAGGCAGAAATAATCTTATTAGTTGAGTTCAACGTCAATGGGCAGAACCCAAAAAAAAAACAAAACAGTTTTTCAGAGCAGTTGGCTGGCTGGCAAACTCAAATGGCAAACAAAGACTTCAGGTCAATATAAGGGACTATGGATTGGGCTCCGCACAATTCCTCAGCCTGTGGTGGCTTGTTTTGGACAAAACTTGGAGGAATGATAGATTTTAACACTGGGGCTGGGTATTTTGAATATAAATCTGACTGGCACACCACAGTTCCACCAACAGACCAGAAAGTCCCTAAGCTTCAAGCAGCAATGTCTCAGACAGCGCACATCCGACAAAAGAAAAAAACAAAACAAAACAAAGAAAACCATAGGCTTGTTTGTCTGCAGCAGCTTGAACATGTATGGTCTGCTGGACAAACTAACTTATATAACTTAGACAACTTAGTATGGATAGATGGCATGCTAGGCTTCAATATATTAGTCTTCTCTGACGCCCCCCCTGGTTCTTTCGCTCCACCCACTGAGTTTAAATTCAACCAAACAGATTATTTCTGTCCCTAGAGCAGCTCTGTTTACACTTGGCTCATGTTATTGCCCAATATTGAGATCATATCAAAATAATTTGTGTTTCTTGCTGTCACATTTTCACTGCCCATATGTATATTTCTTAAACTATTTAAATGTGCAAAAATTTTAAAAAGCTTTGCAATAATTCAGTAATATCCCCATGTACGGTATACTGCAGGTATACTTTTTAACATATTTTTAATTTTGTATTTCTTTATATATTTCTGTGACATTATTGTGTGATTAATATACATACTTTTACATAAGGCAGTTTTTTTTAACAAATTTGTAATGCACATATTTTTATATTTCTTGTTTTCCTTTTTTTTTTATTTCTAATAATCTCACTTATGCTTACATATATTTTTCTCCTGAGAATGTGAGCAACTTCAGCTGACCCAGTTTCCCCTCGGGGCTCAATAAAGTATTTCTGATTCTGACTCTGATTATGCCTCATAAATTCTAAAGTAAATAAATCAAAATAAAGCTGCCCTCAGTTCATTTTAGCGAGTCCACACTGAACTCTGGGTGTGCTTGTGTTGCATTTCTGTTACCATATTAACTGGACAAATCCATTGATAATTTCTATTATTTCTCATCTAATAGTACATTTATTATTAAACAAATGTGACAGATTCATATAGATAGATATAGATTCAGATAGATAGATTGGTCATAAAAAATACCCAGCATGATGGCAAACAAGGCCGACTGTACACATGAATACAACACACAATACGCATTGTTAAGGTTATGTTGCGACTGCAGTGGTAAATAGACAACGCTGCTGAAGGTCTACAATTTGAGCACTGGTCAGTGGCCTTTACATACTGTTCAACAGTGAAATGACCCAAGGGCGCGTGAGTTCTTTTATGTGTTGATCCTGCAGGGAAGGACACTGAGCTTTCTCCCAGATGGCAGGGCCTTAATCTCCTCACAGTCAGGCTATGTGGAGTATGTGCCTAAAAATGCTCTCCCGCTCTCTAACAGGCCATTTCTTAAACATTAAGAGCAGGCCAAGTCACTGATCAGACTACTGACTATTCAGGGTTTTGCACAGCCTCTCTAGTTGGGTCTTGCCAGTGTGCTAGAGGAAAAGAGGCAGGCAGAAGGAGAAAAATATAGCATGCATGTGTTGTGCATGCATATTTGTGCATGTGTGAATGAGCGCATATGCATGTGCCGAGCTAGAAAGCAGCGGGGGACTGAGTCTGATCAGTCATGCTGCCTTCTGTCCCCTTTGCAGTGTCTTTAAGCAGGAGTGGCATTTCAGAAAAGCAGTGGCATCCATCACAATCACATGAGTGCCCTCACATTTTTATCTATTGTCTTAGTGCTTCATTCCCCACCTGCCCATAGTATTTGGTAACTTGTAATCTCAAACAAACAACAAAGAACTTCCCTCATTTTCCCATGGATATATATAAATAAAATATCTATGTACCTTTCTGGCTGCCACTTCCTACAATACAAGTCCAAACATCCATGCAGGGTTAAGCACTGACACTCTGTATCTCTAGTATGCTTGTGTACCGTGAGTATTATTCCACACACACTTAAGGAAATTGGAGTAGGTTGTTAGAAAAACTGAACAGCAAAGGCTGTGTCTTGTCTTCTGTGTAGAGCCAGAATCGGGACCCGATATCAAGGTCATGCCATCATGTGAACAAAACTTACTCGCAGCATGAAATATTCCTCAGTCTAAATCTTTTACTGAGGCTGTGCATAATATTTTGATGTACTCTTTCCCTTTCCAAGTCAGAATAACTTCTAACAGCTTAAAGGTGCATTCAAAAGGCAGAAAGCTTGCCTGTCATGGGGGATAAAAACGTAACTACAATTGTGCTATGCTTTTTCGTACTTGAATTGAAATTATCCTGGGTTTTTAATGTACTCGGTAAACTTCATGACCTTTCATCTCGGAAGTAATTACTGTGTACACACTGTTACAGTAAAACTCCAGTGAATGCACAAACTATTCATGTACATCTAACTCCTCAGGAAATGCACCGATAAAGGGAGTCAAAGCAGAAGCCACTGTGTTTACTGATCTCCCTTTTGAGATCTATACAAATGACAAAGCAGCAAATGTATAAAAAAAAGAAGCAGATGAGTTATAGAGGCGTTTTTTTAAGCTTGAGACAACTGGGTAAGTATTTTTAGCAGTGTTAAGAGAGGGGGTGCTCTTACAGTTTGACCAATGCAATCAGATATAAAACTTTATATTGCATAATAAAGACTGATCATTTCTTCTGTCTGAGTAAGTAATTATTCAATGAAAAAAGTCTGTTTTGATAAAACTTGATGTAAAATGGGATTCCAGAAGTCCCCTGTGAGTAGGTGGAAGTAAACCCAGCCACAGCGGCAGGGAGGTAAAGTAAAAACAAGGAGACTTGGCCCACAAGGAGCACTGAGGTTGGATCACATAATGATGATGGAGGGCATGCCGAGAGGGTTCCATAAACTGTCAGGTCTAATCCCAAACACTGCCCATCCACGGAGCTGAACTTTCACTGTTCCCTTTTACCACCTGCGTAAGACAATGTAACATAAAAAAATGATCTACCTTGGAAAGATGAATTCCTTCTGGACAAACTCGCTCAGCTAAAAATATAAAATGAAACTGCAATTCATAAGTTGCTAACAACACAGCCTTCATCCTCGGTTATTGTTTCACTGTTTCACTGTTTTGAGACAAAAAAAATGGCATTTTATGACAGCTGGGAAACAATTTCAGGTTTTATTTTCCGAGGAAAATATGAAAAAATGAACGTGGAATGGCCCTAACGTCGGCTCAAATTTCGAGACTGGAATTTTTTGTATACCTAAAGAACCACTGGCTTAAGACGAATGGAAACTGCGCTCTTTACTGCACAGCTGGAGAAAACGCTGGGGAGAATACTACAGTGGAGCCATCCAGCTATGCATCAAGATTTCATTGAAGTGACAAGCTTTAAAAACAATACTGATAAGACCCAGGTTTGCCAAAAAAGTTCCAGCTTATTGCATTGGGGAATGTCTGTGTCACTCTCCCATGTCTCGTTCACTTTCTCATAAAACAACAAGCTATTTGCTCCACAGCCAGAGTGTAAACATCGTTGTCAACAGATCCCAGCATGTGTCTTTCAACCACTGATCAAATGGGTTTTGAGATGCAGATTCCCTAGGAAGTGTACATCGCTTCTTGTGATCCAATCTGTGTGGTGGCTGTAATACACCTCACCATAAAATTGAAATTATCACTCGGAAAAAAAGAAAACACAGCGACTCATATTGTGCCACAGATATGCAGCACTGGAAAGAGAGTCTGAAAGTGATGCAGTGTGACAAAACAAATGCAGTAGATATGCCACAAGGGAGCACTATAATAAAAGAACCGTTGAGGAGAAGGGGGGGGAGGACTAAGGGT
>OMLB01022085.1:28279-42654 GCA_900302555.1 Myripristis jacobus
ACTAAGGGTGGGTAAGCTGAGTGTGAGCACTCGCCTTATGTGCGCATGTGTGTGCTGTTTACAGGGCCTGAGCCAACAAAGATGCAGCTTGAATTCTTGTTGCCTGGTCAAAGTCCCTGGAGTAATCTCTCATAAGAACAGAGCAGGGACAGGCAGGAGGATGTCCATTTCATTCTGAAGTGTATTAAATCCCTACACTCACAAGCCAGCACAGCCAAGTGTGGCAGTGTAATTTTGGAGGGGATGTGGATACAAGAGAAGAGGAGGAAGAAAAAAAAAAAGGAGAGGTATTCATAAGGCCGTGGTTGACACTAAACCAAGATTGGAATGAAGAGTAAAGGATAGAAGCCTGCCTCAGTGATTGGCCAGAGGTGGAACTCCCCTGTGTCCGAGCCGATATGTCTCTCCGTCTCATCGTGGCGGGGCAATTTTGTCCCGGTTATAGCTCGTCCATCTTCTCCCAGGCTGCTCCTTATTTCAGCATTTCAATTTCCTCCCTTGTGTAAGTGCTGAGTGCTAACCTACTTCAGACTTCCTCTCAGCATAGACAGAGAGGAGAAAAAGGCGAGAGGAGAGGAGAGACAGAGAACTGCTTGGCTTCCCATTCAGTCCTGCTTCCGGTTTCCCTGAGGTGTGGGAATGCAGATTCAAAGCGAAAGCTGTGCCTCGAGATGGTGTTGTGGTTAAGACCCCCGCCTCAGGAACCACATGTACCTGTCTTGGCCAAACACCGCCAAATGCCAGAGCTTCCTCTCCTGTGTTTTCTCTAGTCTATCTCCCTCTCAGCTTACCTGCTGTCTAAATAAAGAAAAACACCAAGATGAGTGGATACGACTGTAAAGTCTCCTCTGGAAAAAAAAAAAGGAAAAATACTATCACATTTCTAACTGTGGTGCATCTTGCATAGTGATAGCTTTCTGATGTTACATTTATGATCATTACACTGAAAAGGTAAGGAAGTCACCTTCTCCCTTTTGTCATCAAATCAATTAAAACAATTTGCTGAGAGACAAATTGAGTGTGGTGACATCTCAGTGTACCTTTGATGTAATCAGTGACCGACATTATTGGGCCAGCAGATTATACCAGATGCAGAGGAAGCATCCCTGACTCAGATACAGCAAACAGACTGGAGGCTTTAGGCAAGAGGCACATTTTTCTTTCTCACTTTCTCTATCCATAATACAATCCCTGGTGTTTGTGTGTGCATTCATCAGTTTCATTTTCACATGTCCCCCTTTTCACAATATACCTGTCAGTGTCACTTTAATTCTGTCCTTTCCTCCCCACTTAGTTTCATCTTTCATCATTTTCCTCATTTTTATATTTGCCCCTCCTTCTGTGTTTTTCCATCATTCTTTCACCATTTCCTTTTTTCACTGGATGTTTGGAATACATCATCTCTTCCCTTTCACCCCATCTCACCCCCTCTCCAAGCCTTCCCATCCACTTCAACACCCAGGAATTTCCCCCCAGTTGCCCAATGGCTATGAAACATTCATCCACTCCTGGGATAATTCCTCCCCCTGTATTGAAATTGTCCTTCAAAGACTTCTGCACAGGCTCTATGTATCGCCTGATTAATGAAAAAGAAAAAAGAAATAAAAGAGAAAGAGAGAGAGAGAGAGAGAGATCGAGAATCAGCTGTCCAAAACACAGCTATTTACACTGAATTGATCTGCATCTCAAGAATGTGATTAAGAATCAGCAGCTTTAGAGAGCTGAGTGCAATGCCACTGAGCATTTTCTGAAGGTCTCAGCGCGGTGTGGAATGATTTATGGTGAGACAAACTGCTGTTCGAATCATTTCATTGCCACAGTCCTGCTAACTTTATTTTTTTTTTGGGATGTCCCATCAATGCCATAACAATGGAGCGAATTGTGCTACAAATTTGAGAACATTAGCAATACCACCGAAAGCTCATTTGGCCAAGTGGTACAACTGGGAATCAAACTCCCTATCCATGCTGTGTTATTACCATGATCAGCAGTTTGAGTAATACACGGCCAAATCTTGTCAAAATGCTCACCACTGTTGTTTGAGAGTTAAATTTTATAGAGGAATAGGGAGCTTTCTAAGACATACTATGCATCAGAATAATGTAAGCTTTACTCAATACTGTTACACATACATACGCATTCAATCCAAAATCCATTGCTATGTAAGCAAAGCCAATAGTGGTATGGCAATGTTTCAGCTGTGGATGTCAGACTGTAATTACTGAATGCGCCTATATGTGAGTAATCTAGCAAAGTGTTGCTCTACTGAGCCTTAGATGTAGGTTGTCAAATATAGAGTAATGATTAATATTGCAGAGAAATGAACTAAAATCCCTAAAAAAATCAAAGTTGCGGCAAATCTAAGCCTAAGGCAATCAAAATCTAAAGACAAGAGCTCAGAATGATTATAGTTGGTGTAGCATTGTGAGCTCTCCCATTGCGCACCACTGTTGTCAGAGTGGCTGGAGACTGTGTGTCAGTCGACACCTGGCTCTGTGGACTGAAATCCCTTTGGATCAAACTCCAAGCCTCCATCACTTCATAAGTGTGATGCATGAGATGGGAGGCAGTAAGATGGAGGCCACTTCTGCGCAACCAGAAAGCCTTTTGGGACTTTGAATGTCCTCATACCTGCTACCACAGCCTCGAAGTGGTGCCCAAAGTGATGTGAAGGTACTTTCCCCTTTTCTGAAAGTGGCACATTGCTTTCCCCCCAGAGAATGTAAGCTCCCAGCAAGTGCCCGCTTCTTTTCCTGAGCTGTAGTGTCTCTCAAAGTCTGCCCGACATTTAAAGGATTTGGGCCTACGACTATCAAAGGGTGGCATAGCTGGGACTGTGGGAGAGCCATGGCTTCAGCCCTGAGTTTGATCTAGCCTGGGGCAGTATGGGTCAGCCTCCAAGATTAAGCCTGCTTTGGAGAGACATTGCTTCAGATAAACCCAGAGAAACTCAGGTATAGCAAATAAGTCCTTCAAGCAGTTTCTTGGCATAGATAGACAGCTATGGGGCAAAGGTCTGAGTTCATTACAGCTTATAAGATGTTTGTAGCTATTATGATGCTTGCTGTTGGTGTGATCATTGATGCCACGGTTGCAAACTCAATTTCCTTTTCTCATTCCTGTCCCGGTTGTAAGTTCATTTTCACAATTAAAAAAAAAAAATGTGTTTTGCATACATTTAACACATCTAGCTGGTGCTCTTCTCCCAAGTAACTCACAGTGAGTGCAGCGCAATGTTTGAATAAGATTTAATTACAGGCAATCAATAGATGTTCCAAATATGCCTGAGTTTCCTGGAATGAGCCTACAGTATATGAGAGGAAACTGCTACATAGAAAATATGAGCTAGGGAGAGGGAAAAAAAAAAAAAAAAGTATAAAAGTGTTGCCATCCATCCTCAAAAAGCCTGGTCTCAACCCAGGCTTACACAACAACTACAGAACCAACTCCAACATCCCCCCCTTTCTGTCTAGAACACTGGAACAAGCTGCAGCGTCCCAGATCAAAACCTTCCTGAATCCTAATGACCTCTCTGAGATGTACGAGCCAGGCTTCCACTGAAACAGCAGCACTCCTGGAAGTTACCAGTGAGTCACTGCTCTCCTCTGACTCTGGGCTCCTCAGTATCTTCATCCTGCAGGAAACTAGTGTGCCTTTCCGCACCATCAAAAACCTTCTCATTACTCAAAACTGTAGGAGAGCATGAACGTATATGTGTGTGTGTGTGTGTTGGAATTTCCATGCAAATTGACAGTAATACCACTTTTATTCAACACTTCCTTTACAGAAGAATTGTTATTTTATACCATGATAGTTAAAGCACTGCTGCTGGTAAACCGTATAATAGAAAGTCTAAATTGTGTCTTTGTTTTCCCTTGACACTCTTCTCTGTAGGTTTCACAGTCCATCATATAGTTATTAATTAATCTACCCACACAAAGAACACAGAAGAGTATCAGAGTTGCTAGGGACCTAAACATCGACCGTGACTGTACTTGGTACAAATACAACAGTCTCCATGGCAACAGAGGACCAAGTCGATCTTTCTAGCCTGCCAATCAGGGCTGAGCCAGAGAAAACCATATAAGATGAAGTTCCTTTCATTAAGGTTGAAATAATTGGTATGCCAACTGACATCTGACACACACGCTATGCTTAATGACACATTGCCAATATATGGCCTGACACCTATAATGTTGTTAATGTGGCACACACACACACATGCACACAGACACGCAGACACACACACACACACACAGCTTATGCATGCTTAAATGGAACATATACTTTAATGGGAATGGAACAGAATAAATGCTGCTGGAACTTGAATGAAAGGCTGGTCTACTGTGTTTGCTTGCTTCTCTTTGCTAAGGAGTGACCTGTGCTCCCTTAATACAGCAGGAATGAATGAGGGTCAATAATATCATCCTACATGGTTCTCAAGAGATTTTGCAAGCTGTCATCATAAGCAAAGACATGCATAACAATGTGTTCTGGACAGAATGGATTTCGCCATTTGAAACCAGGCAACAATCATGTCTGCGACTGTAACATCATTTTTGTGTTGTTTGACTGCACCGCAAAGCAAAACAAAAGCTATTTCTCTCCAAGACAGAAAATCAGAAAGTTTCTAATAGAAAGATATCACGAGGAGTAATGTGTGTTCCAGTTTGTTTGTTTTTTTTTTGCTTTATTTGTCTTTTTCTTCCAAGTCATGCACACACTTTCATGGTGTACAGAACATCTTTTTTTGCCAAGGGCAATTTGAGTGAAATGGACTGGATGAGTACATAGGTACACAGGGTAGCATAAATAATAGGAAAACAAAAACACTTACCTGCATGGAAGACAGCAGCAGCAAAGAAAAAAGAGAATAATATTTAGGGCTACAAGGAAATGTTAGAAATCAAACCAGTAACTCGTGCAAAATATTAATAATATGTCAGTGTGTCTTCTAGTCAGCACTCACTATTCATCTTACTTGTTAACCTATGCTTTAGCACCACAGGAAAAAGCAAACATGTCTGTATGCATAAAAGACTACAGGCAAGAGCAAAGAAACACTGGTCTTTCATATGTTGAACATAAATGACCTCACTCTGGGAATGGCACAGGTCACTAATCCAAGGACATCGGTATCATTTGACAGGTCAAATCAATGTCTCTCACAGAAGACATCAGGGGATCATTTGTGGTCTAGATACAGTGCCGACATACATGTGACGTTGTAATACTATATTTATAGCTATAATCTCTGGGCAAGACCAACAGTTGGGTCATGCTACATTTTTTTCAAAGATGATGCAGTGACTGAGGCAGACTCACCAAAGATCTGATCCAGATATAGACAACAATCCAATTCATGCAACCAGCTGGCACCAGGCGAGTAATGCCGGGAATCTATGCATACTTATGCAAGCTATAGTGTGTGGTGAATTATTGAGAACTCATGGAGCAGTGCAAACAAACCCTGACATTAAATGAACATCAAGGTTGTGGCAGAGGTATCAAGTTCTTTAGGTGTTTTTTTTTTTTTTTTTTAAATGGGGTTATTGTTGATTGGCATTTGCTGATTCATTGTTGATAGATCCAAGTCCATTTAAGACTGGACAAGCAAGGAATTTCCCCTATGTTGAAAGCCTGAACCAAGTTCTTAGAGTAATACCACAACAAAACGATATCTGTGAAGTCAAGGCCCTAAAATAACTAATCCAGTGATTTAAGGGCCCCCCACTGAGTGACAGTGGCGGATCAGTGGTTCTCTCCCCAAAAAAGCTCTGGCTAGCGAGGAGCCCATAAATCATGTGGATTTACTTTGCACCATTAAAAATATAGAAGCCGGGGATCACATCTTACACCATGATAGGTTCCTGGGCCCAGCCAGCCCAGCCAGGCAGCCGGCGTGCACCGAGGTGAGGGGAGAGTGGAGGGATAGGGTGAAAAATGACAGCCGCGTACCTGTTCTGGCCCATATATCATTCAGGGGGCGATTTTTCGATGGAGTGTGAAAAGAGGGAATGGAGACATTGGGCGAAGGTGCTGGATGTGTGGGGGTTGGGGATGGCGAGGGCCTGCCCTGTGACCGGGGCTTGCAGGAGCCACTGTGCCGGCATTCTTTCTTCCAAGAGGAGACTTGATTACTATTCATTATTGGCAGTATTGAATTTTCTTTGCAATTTTCTCCAGAAGTGTATGCCAGACAGCACCACGCCGAACATTACCTTCAAAGGTCATAAAGATAAGCCGGAGTAATTATTTTGTGGGTTTATAGAAGATTACCGCCTTGTATGCGACTCAGGAATTAATTCAATCAAACTAAGGTTATATTCATAATGATAATATAATCACAGAGACAATAACAGAACAATAACAACAATTAATCAACAAAGAATTATTATTTTGCATGTGTATGATGCGGCAGCAATTGTAAATTGTGTGCAGGCCCCACATCTTAATAAGTGCGAGTTGTACTGGGGCTAATTGAGCAGACATTCACAAACAAGCAAATAATAGAAATAGCTTAGTGAAAAACAACAGTCCCTAGGTGCTAGCTCTTATCGTCAAGTTTATCTACCCCATTCACCTCAACTCTGCCTGCGGTTGTTTTGCATATTTCTTGCATTTAAATGAAATTATTTATTTCCATTTCACATCACCCCCTTGAGATTTCAGGCTATGATCATCCTTTAAAATATTCTCTTTGGATGTCTGAATAAATGTGTGTGTTTCACGTCAGTAACGGTTTCTTCCTTTTATGGTCAACTTTACAGGTCTGCTCCATTAAAAGATGGTAATATAGCACAGCATGCAACTCAAAGAGGCAATACACAGCTCATAATGGCACTATGAAGAAAATGGTGATAATAAAATGCTAGTGGGTGCTTTGCCTTCTGTTCCCATTTGTATACGAGCTTTGCCAAAAACACTGTAAAATGTACATGTAAAGTTGTTGAGAGTCAAAGCAAAATGATTCATCATGGAATGATTGTGTGATCAGAGAATTGCTATGGAGGCTGGCTGCAGTGATTTCGAGCTAGAGCACAGGCTCAGCAGAGGAATAGCCCTCCGTTAAAGAGCCTCCTGTGGTCTGAGAGAGAACGCGACAGAGCGTTAATTACCCAGGCAACATTTGAGAACAAGGTAAGAGGCGTGTTAATGAAATACTAATAGGGCTCCAATTTGAATCCTCCGGCTTTGCCACCCTCTAAAGTGATCTCAAGGACTTCAGTTCTTTCTGTGAGCTGGTCTCTGTTATTGCTAATTACTGTCCCTCACATGACGGAAGGCAGTTTAGAAACCATTATTTCTGGGGAATGAATCCTCCGTGCCTTGTCCTTTGATGGAGGACACCCAGGCTGATTTGGTGGATGCTGTATGGAGGAACAGGGAAAAATGTTAAAACCCCTAAGAGATCCTAAAAAGGAAAGGAGCTCATCATCTGCTGGAGTTTGCCTTCTCTATCTTGTCACTTAACAGTTGGGGAACAACCCAGTTTGGGCTCTCAAGAGGGATAATGTTAATGGTAGTCTTTGTTCTAATTGAGATGCTGTAGACATCTAATTAGTGGGGAAATTGAGTCAAGTAACCACATGTCCACCGTCCTCACAACTAAAAAAACAAACGCTTGAGCTGAGTTTTGTTGTAGGTCTTAAGAGTTGTCTAGTAACTAAATCTAGGGTTAGGATCTTGGCAGAAGGTAATGGAATTTCCACTATGGGCATACTGCAAGACCAAATAGCCGTTTCACAAGACTGTGCACTGCAGTGAACCACAAACTGATAACATAAGTCAAAAGGAAACTCTTGCAGTGCTGGCGAGTAGCAAGGAGAGGAAAAGCAGACAGGGATGGGAGATATTCTCAAAGACATTTGAAGATATAGCAATTTCTCTGAGGCAATCTTTTGATGCTCTCATTCCGTGATGGCTGAATGTCACTACTTTTGCGCTCCCATCACTCAAGTGCATCCAGCACTCCAAGAAATTGATTGTCGGAGGATAGGGTTGGAATAGTGCACGCATCCAAAGGTACATATCTAGCCTGGAATAAAAGTGTGTCTTTCTGTGCTCAAAGCAGTCCGAGCAACTCTGCGTGAGAATGGATTTTTTTTTTTTTTTGATAGTTTTAATATGGCTCAGCATCGAAAATACAGTAGGTCTATATTTTTACCACTTGATAAAGTTGGAATAAGTTAGATTCGCTGTCACAGTTCAAACATGGACATCAGTGGAAGCTTTCTTTTCTGTAAGGCATATGGAAAATGTGGAGACATGCAAAAACATGACTAGATGTTCGTGCAGAACATTTGTATGCTTATTTTGAGCTTAAATCTGAGTACTGCCAGCGGTCCCCAAGCAAGAGGGGCCCCATCAGACAGGTGAAGTGAAGTGATATTGCACTAATGAGGCATCAGACTGGGGGTCCAGAGTCTCATTTGCCATTGTGTCTAAAATTCCTTGCAGCTCCCATATAACATTGTGTTTAAGTGCCAGGTTGGCAAAGATTAAAAGCAGCTGATAGCAGGTTTAAAGCTTGGAAGATAAATATAGAGATGAAAGGTCAAATGGATAACAAGCTATCCTAGCAGGAGCACTGACTAAAAATACAAATTAAGCTCTTTGAGGGAAGCTTTGAATCTTATGCAATCTGCAAGGAAGTGTGTCCATGTAAAACAGTATAACCAATTGTGAGTACAGGCTGTTTGAAGTACGTTAGACATTAAAAATTAGTCGTGTGTTGCAGCCGTCACATTGGTAGTCAGTAACGTGCTTGAAATGTAACATTAGTCGTATTTGAAGTGTATTCGTTTGCAGTGTGTGCTTGCATGTGATATGCTTGTGTGTTTCTAGAAAACAAAGGTCCAACATCTAAACTGAGACTCTAATATCTAATGTCTATTGACAGAATCAAAGATTAACCACCCAGTATGTGTGTTTTCTCGAGTGAGGCAGAACCCTAGTTGCTGTCATATCTGCTCATAATTACACAGAAGTTGAGCTCTGTGAACCTCTCAACGAGTACAACTTGCTCATATCAGGTAGAAGCGGATTAGTTCAGCAGATTATTTGCCTCCTCTGAGTGAGTCTCCTAATCATTGCAGGCACCAGTGCCAGCTGTAGGTTTTATTTGGAGTGATCTGACACAAAATATTTAAAGCATCGTTCTATACTGAAATGATTGAAGGTCAGCAGAGATTTACTGTTAATGAACACCTCTTTCAATTATTACAACAGCCCTCACCACACAATGGCTTTCAATAGATTAATTCCACCAAAGCATTAAATGAAAAGGGTATTAGCATTCAGATTTTGAAAAGAAAAAGAAAGAAAATCCGATACCAGCACAAGCTCTTACAACTGCTGAATGTCAGGATCAATGCCAGAACATCTCAGAATGTTTCACTGGTTTCCATGTCAGAAATGCAAGGCTAAACCCTGGGACTTTGTTCCGCTGAAAGAAAAATGTACTGCAATAAGATGTAACATATAGTAAGAGATGATGTGGACCCTCTTTTTCAGTGAGGCTGTTTGGCTGGAAATGTAAATTCTTTTAGAGACCCACATTGTTTGAACTGCTGGTGTTTCCTCTCCCCTTCAAATAACAGCAAGCCCAGCCTCTCTGTGTGATTGTGTCTCCAGCAGCAGAAATGGGCACTCCAGCTGAGGCAATTTCTGAGGCATTTTGTCTTCAACTTATTTTTAAATATCTAATAAAAATCTGTATCCATTTCCTCTTTCTTTCTTTCTTTGCTTGTTTGTTTGTTTCTTTCTTTGTTTCTTTCTTTCTTTCACAAACATACAAATACTCTCGTTCCTGTCTCGGAGATACATTTTGGTCTGAGATATCTGACAGTGTACCAATAATAAGATCCAAAGACCTACAGTGAAGGCACAGGAAACCTATTGTTCTCAGTCCCTCTATCATGCTCACTGTTTCTGGCTCAGAGGACAAAGCTGAGGCAATCATTAGGACTGGGATGGTAGTGCTTACACAGCAGTGGCCAATGATAACTATGATGATAATGGCATTCTGGCCAGTATCACACTGCCCACAGTTGATGGCATAAAATGTGATTATCAGTCGCCATTGTTTGTTACAATACTGGCGGCTGCGTTATCGTTAGTAATTGAAAGGGTTTAGTATCACTTTAGATGGGTTTATCATCTCCCTGCATTTTTGAAAACTTCAAAACTGTCTACCACACTCGGTTTGTCATGCTGAGGTGTTTGGGCAGACCTCTTAGAAGAGAACTGTTCCAGACAGGGTAAAAATTTTCACTTTGGACTGTATTTAAAAAAAAAGAAAAAATCCCCTCCAAAAGAGCTGGATGCCAAGTGCAAAATAGCCCATTTGTCCTACATAGGAACCATTAATGCCTACATAACATTAAACTCTATATACACAAGGATATAATTATAAAGTGTAGCTTTTTTATGCTAGGTTCAGCAGTTTGTATTATTATTATTTTTCTGACCGCAGTTCACCTCAAGATGCTCCCGCAAATTAATGACCCGTTGAAGGTCTTCCCTGCTGAAGTGGACTGAACTGAATAATCACGCCTCTTAATGGATGCAATAAAATATTGGACACCCAGGTCTTTGGTACGCGGTGCGAAAAAAGAAAAAAAAGCTCCTTTTCTTGATGACACCTGTTTTGAAATGGTCTTCTAAATGTATTTCTAGGGGTCATGAAGCAACTCCACATACATAAATCAGATGTAAAGTTTCCATTGCGGAACAAAAAAACATCATTACGGCAATAAGGTGATTTTCACCTGACAACAGCAGTTTTTCTCCTCTGTTGCATCCAGAGACAATAAGGTGTTAAAGATCTGGAGAGTCATTACTTCAACCCAGCGGTGTTATAAAATACAACTGAATGATGACTCATAGTGCTACCTTTGTCTATTAGTTGGGGGAAAAATAGATCATAAAAACCAATTACAATTCCACATTCAAAGCATACATTACATGCATGGGTGGAACAAACGCTGATCCACTCACAGGAACAAAGCTAGGGCAACACCATTTTAATGCATTTCACTCCTACAGATATTTTGACAAGGAAATGTTTCTTTGCAAGAGTCTAGCAGATATTATATCTGACAAGTGAACAATACTTCCAGGCTGGATATATAGGTATGTATCCCTCCTTTTGCAGTGATTCAAGGAAAACGTATAGCAGAGAAATTTAAGGGACAATTGTAAGTCTGATATGTAACAATATATTATACATGTAATTTACACTTTTTTTTTTTTGCATCAATAGGATTTTTCCAATTTAAGACTATGGCCAGGCTGTAAAAATGTCCAAACCAAGTCAGAAAAAACACCTCTGATTTGATTTCCTGAACAGCTTACACAAGGCCTTTTAGTTCAGTGGCACACCATCTTTATCACGCTTGCTTTCTCTTCTTAAATCATTGCTGAACCATTGGACATTTAAGACAGCCCCTGTTTTTGTTTTGAGGAATGGCAATGAACAGGAAAAGCATCTTGGCTTATTGAAGCGATGCTTCCTAAATTGTTTGTCAAGCTAGAGGGTGTTTGTTGGTTTGTTCTCTAAAGCATTTCTCTTGTGTGCTCCCAGCATATCCCCCACATTATTTGTATCACATTGGGCTGGGTGGATTTCAACATCGGCAAAACCTCCTTCAGGCGAGTGGGTGAAGGCTCTGTGTTTGGGACTTTCCTCACTGAAAACTGACAGATACAACACCATATAAGAACATGCATTTGTATTATGGATACAATAACAATGAAACAATATGGATCGATTTAAGTACCTGCAATTAAGCTAAATCTGCCATTCATAACTCTAGTAAGTTGCAGAAACCATATGCTCCTCATTGAGACACCCTAAGAAGAAACAAAAAAGGTTTGCGTGCTTTCTGTCATATTGTGCTCTTGAATTACACAGCATAGAAGTGTGCTATATGCGGCATCCTGTCTGCAGTCTCACATTACAAACTCTCATTTTAGCTGCAGGGTCTCTTTGAAAATTGCAGCATTGATACCACATTCTGAATGTAGCATCTCTGCATTTTTTTTTCTTTCCCAGAGAGTTACAAGGAAGAGATGGACATCCGCCTAGTTTGCATTCTGCGCAGGCCAGACGATTCAGGGCCTGTCAGGCAAGAACTCTCTCTTCCTCTGAGGTGCCTTTGAGAGCTTGGGAGACAGAGAGACATGTGAGGAGTTCTGAAGGAGGGTGAACTTCACACTTGCCTAATCTCTACTCTGGATCTGTCTGTCGTTCAGCGGAAGCTGAGCTAGTGGACCTGGCACTAATTCAATCACTGATTCTTGATTGGCAGGGGAGCTCGCCATGGCCCTGGGGAAGAGGAAAAAAAATCTCTTTTGTCCTTAAAGTAGGATAGAGGGGAGAGAGGCTGTCTCCCTTTAGACTACCCCAAACCAGTGGCTGCCGTCTGTTGGAGCCAGAACTCATAAGATCAAGTAAAGGTAAAGAAAGAGCAAGGCAGCAGTGCATTGCAATGTATTCAGAGTGCAAAACAAGTCAATATAACTGTGGTGCCTGGCAAACATGTGTCCTATTTATTTTCTCAGTGTTCTGAGACTGTTCTTCGTCGTTACAGAATGATATAAACTTGCTTTTTCATTTCTTGTTTTTTATAGTCATAGATTTCATGGAATTCAGCGTCAGTAGCAAGGCTTGGTTCAAATCTATTTGCTTGCCTTCAGAAAAAGAACACTTTGCTAATGTGAAAAAGAGAAAAATTGCTGTGAATGGTGGCAGCATAGTGGTGTATCTCCAAAAGCAAGCCGTATTTGGCAGAGGAAGGTGACAAGTAAGAAACACAGAGATGTTACAACAAACTGCCTAAAAACAGGCGGCATGCTCTTTTCTCCCGCTGGAATCACTTCTTTCTAAAAGATAACTTGTCTAAACACAAAGTCTGTGAAGACCTAAATCCAAATAATGCCTTTCCAATAAAATGAACAAAACAGGTCATAATTATCTATCATGTGGGTGGTTAAGATCTGACTCAATTGTCTTGTGAAATAAAGCCTTCCTCTGAAACGTAATAGGAAGGGTTTGTATAGTGGATGCATTAATTAGAGGATGCATCGTGCTCTATCCAAAGAGTCCATTTCCAAAGTGGATTTCTCATTCTGGGCTCTTTTTAGGCTCAGCTGAAGATATGGGAAATCGAAATCAGAAATCGAAGCGCGAGACTTTTTATCTGACCCGTGGCCAGGTTTCAGCGGGAGACAATAGGTTTCTGCTGGAGAAGATGAGTAAGCGGATTCAGCTGCTGATTACCTTGAACATCCGCTGTCAAGGCACCTGTCAAGGGAAAAAGCCCTCCGACATTTCATATCAGCGCCCTTCTCCTACCGTGGCTTACACAACCACACCACATCAGCTTACTGTATCTGAGCTCAGAGTGTAAATACAACTACTATATATACTACTAGTAGTACTGGCAACTACTGGTGACAGTAGAAAACAATAACTTTTCTAAACAGCATTCCATATCATTGTTTTTTGGAAAGCACCCTACTGAAAATGTCAGTGTTGATTATATTTATTATTTTTTTAAGAGAAAAAAGGAAAAAATAATTATACTAGGCCAGTTAGTCAGAAGACAATAAATAAAGACAAAAGTAAATAAGTCAATGAAACAATCAAACAATAATTAAATTAATAAAATCAAAACCACTACTTAGCAGAAATGATGCAAAACAACCTTAAAATGACAGGACCAAAACATTTAGCACCATGTGTAATAATTAGAAAATTTTGAAATGACCCGTCATGGACAAGCAGGTTGCAGCGAGGCAAACATTAGGGCACACATGAAACAGGACCCCATCTTGGATTCTTAACACTTACAGACACTGAATTAAACCAAATGGTTATCTCTTGCTCCACTATTAAATTTGGATGATGCTTCTCCAGAGAGTGACAATATTATGAAAGGAATAATTTTATCCACATGAATAATTAAAAATAAAGTTCTCAAACTTTTTTTCCTCCCCCTTCTCTCTTACTCCCACAAAATCTGAATTATAAATCAGAGACTGTCACCCTGCTCATACCTATACTGCGCTGTCGTTTTTCCATAATATTGTTATGCTGATTGATTGTTAAGTACGGAAGCCCTAAAGGGCCATACCTACATACATTTTATTTCCTCCGTTTTCCCGTGATAACGAGATAATTCCTCCGTTTTCCCGTGATAACGAGATATTTTTCCTCCGTTTTCTCGTGATAACGAGATAATTTCCTCCGTTTTCTCGTGATAACGTGATAATTAATTCGAGATCTCGAGAAAACAAAACGATTGTCTGGTCCAGGTGTTCCCAACCCAGTCCTCAAGGACCCCCTGCCCTGCAAGTTTTTGCTGCAG
>OMLB01022087.1:0-15301 GCA_900302555.1 Myripristis jacobus
CTGAGCCCCCCCGCGCCCACACACACACACACACACACACACACACACACACACACACACACACACACACACACACACAAACACCTCTATCCAGCTGTGTGTGCAGGTCAGAGAGTCAAAGAGAGTAGGCAGGACTTGGCAAAGTGGGAGTCGCGCTCGTGCCACAGCAGCTTTGCGGCCTCTAATGTGAGTGACGGGGATGCGGATTATGACATCAGCGCTGAGGTTTGGCTCTTAATCGCCCTGGGACTAGTCAGTCAGAGGGAAAATGGGATCGGGATCTATGGAGAGACATCCCTCCCATGGCACAGAGCATGGGAAAACTCCCAGAAGGAGCGAGTCAGGACTTGCTCCACAGAATGTGATGGCAGCTGCTGGACTTGGGATATCCCCCTGTTTCTCCTGTCTTTTTACGCCCTTGTTTTTGTCTTTCTTTGTCTCTCTCTAGGTCATGTACTCTCACACACACACACACACACACAAATGCAATCTCCCTCGCATGCACTCTCACAATCTCTATGCTATAAAGCTCTTGTAAATGTCCCATGACTGCACTAGTGGCAACAGATGGTAAAGGCGGGATGAAAACTCCCCAAATAAATATGTAATCCCCTCCTCACATGGGCCGCAGCCCACGATGCACAGATTATCCCATCAGAGACACTGCAGCCCTACAGTGCGGCAGGCTAAAGGGGAGATCCCTTTGCTTCTTTGTATGCGTCCATGACAGAATGTGAAAATAGTTCCTGTGTCTGTTTGAATGACAGCATGTGCTTTTCGACAGACAGGGAAATCAAATTAGTCCAGATTTGATTTGGTTTATTTTGGGCCAACGCTTGTACTTGGATACACAAAATAGCTGCACCCGCGGGACAGCGCTTTATGGCGACATCTTCTTTTCTAATGTGGTCATCAGCGGAATGAAGACGGAGAAAATAACATCTTCTTGTTCAGATCCTTGCATAGATGAATTTCAATGAAGGGTAAAATTTTTCTGCCAGCCACATTCAAATCTGCAGAGGAGACCTTATTTCCATTTTCATTCTGTTGTTTTTTTTTTGTTGTTGTTGTTTTTTTTTTGCACAAACTCTGCTAATTTAGTTTGCTGGGGAACTGTTGACAAGAAAATGGATTGTAGCTCACACTCAGTCTCCTCCCATCCTGTACAGAAGAACTCTGATTCCCTGAATTACCAGCTTGTGCTTCTTGTCCACATGATTTTAAGCCAGAGATAGAAATGGGAAACGAAAGAAAGTGTGCAAGACAGACAGACAGACAGACAGACAGACAGAGAGACAGATAGATAGATTTATATTTTAACATAATATACCACAGATGTCATAAAAATTGCAGTAATCCTGTAAAAATCCTATTTCTAGTGATGTAATGAGTTAAGAAAGCGATTTTTTTTCTTGTTAATGTAATGCCTCGTTAATGCAGTTTTTATTACATGACCTGGAAAGCTGACATTTTTGAAATGTGAGCCATTTGCAAAGATCTCTAAAGACTTCTTTCATCACATGTGCTTATCCATTTTTCATGTGTACATTTGTATTGAAAATATTAGACTTGCTAATGCAATAAAACATACAAGCGTGTAACAAGAATTATGTTAATGTAATTACATATATGGAGAGTGACCATGATGAATGGGAAAGTCATTCAAATTATTAAACATTTAGCTGCATTGTGTTATTGTGTTAACGGTTTATTGCATTAACATGATCAAGGTTGTGATTACATTTATTCTTGCAATATGTCACGCCGAGCAGTTCAGCTACCTATAAATTGGTATCAAATTGGTGCATTCCCTGTTAGAGACAATGGATTGCCCGTTTACAGTTATGCAATACAAAATTCTTTGCTCTGCTAAATTATGACATGGAGCGAGCAGATGGCAAACAGGAAATGCAACCTAACTGCATGCACACACAACTTGTGCACATTAAGTTTTCCATCTTCCTCTTGCCATGCTGCACAGCGCCCCAGCGAGCAACACGACGCACACCGTAACTTCACAAGCGACTGATTGACCGACTGACTTGTCATTTTGCCAGCTTTTGCTTCCTGACTGACACCCGGGCTTCTTTCATTTTAATTGGGCAGTGCAATCAAAACCAACTCTGTGGCTGATACGCTTCCTCTGATCTGGTGCCATACAGAAAATTGATTTGTTTGGTGGTCTGTCCTGAAGATAAACAACAAGGTTTTTTTTGCAGATTTAAGCATTAGGTCACATTAGGACAAGGTAACAGCATCTCCAAGTCAGTTCATTTTCCAACCACAATGGCTCCACTCAGCAGAGCGACTCACCACAAAATGCCTCATGTTCTGTTTCATTTGATCCGAGATGAGTAACCAGATTTGACTTTACATGAATTAAGCTGTTATCACGGCTACACGGAGCATTCAATCACTGGAAAATATTATACAAGAGAAATTTCCATTGCGCAAAAACACATCACTCAAGTCATTTGATTCAACAAGGGGGAGTCAACAGTTGGTAAAAGGGCCTTTGTATTACATTATCACCAAATGTGGGAGAGAAATGTAAGAAGAATTATCTTGCGCCTTCTGGAGAATCAATACAAATATTATTTTCAAGAGGGGTCTCTACTCAAAATTATTGGTTGCACATACAGTTATGTGGCCGCGTTCCCGTGAAACATCACCACTGCACCTGGAGCCCAGAATGCTGAAAATGCGCCCCTGGAAAATTGCGGCACCGACAGAACCAACTGGACGTTCAACACTGCGGCGGACTCTGTGGCTTTGTAATTCCCCTGAATCACGTCAGCCACTCGGCATAACTCAAGGACTGTCAATATGAATCATCACAGACACATGCCTTTTCACAAAAATCTTTCTCTGAAGATCCCATCCTACTGTGATTAATCTACACTGCTGCTAGATTTTGCACCGTGGTTGCAGAGGAAAGCGCACCTGGTCATGATTCAGTCGCCATTCAATAAACTCCATGAAGCTGCTGAGTAAACAAGACACGATGTTTGTCCCCCCATCACAAATTATGACCATTAAATTATAGACATATTTTTTTCTGCTGCAACAAGAAACACTCCCATCTTTACAGGGTGCGTGTTAATTCTTTTGTGTGCTTAGATAACATTTACAAGGCTTGTAATTATCAAAGTGCAATCATTCTGTCCTGCTTGCCATACACAGGTAGTTTATGGGTACAAAGGCACAAACAGTGGCATCAAAGGCAACAATTAAGGTAACTAACTCTAGATCCTTTAAAATACATACAATTACATGTTTTTTTATTTTATTTTATTGATGCATTTAGTACTTATCTATTAGTGTGTGAGTGCTGATAGCTCATTTCAGCCTACAGTTTACCACAGCTCCTCTATTGATTTTTCAGGGCCATAATGTGCACAAAGTTATATATCTGAGCAAAAAACTATTATGCTTCTGGGAGCATCCTTTCACTGAAGAGTGCTGACAGTAGCATGCAAGAGCATAAAAGCACTATTATTACATTATTATTACATTGTAATCAGTGAGAAACTCTCAAGCTAGTTACAGTGCACTAACAATAATACCACGTTGGCTATTTGTCTTTGCATTCTCGCGTATAAACATGACACTGCACTCGATGAGCTAATGCAGACAGCCTCGCTTTAAAAACCGCCTGAGACGGGAAGTGAAGGTAGTCCTTCTAAAACAAATGTTTGCAAAGTGTGAACGCTGCATTACAGTGCCCGAGGTGCTTTTTTATCCTCCGCGGAGTGACAATGTGCCAGTATCACCTCTCCGTGTTCGTGTTTCTTATTTAGTCAGGTGTTAAAGATGTTAGAAAACACCCCGGGCGAGCAGCTGTACTGTCTGCAGCGTGTTGCATAATCGAGGTCAACTGGCACATCAAAGACAACACAGAAAGGTCACAGCTATAGTAAGAGGTGTTGGCCCCGCAGTTCCATATCTTTGTGGTAATATCATTTTCAATTATGCCTCATGCTTGTGTAACGCAGATAGAAATACCCGTATGCAGTCACGCACTGGATGCTGCAGAATCTGAAACGGCTTCAAAGCGCAGCAAAGTGCCAAATGGAGCGGTATTGCTTTCATTAGCCGTACGTAATTAATGGTTGGAATGGTTCAACTCCACTGTCAGCAGCATGAGATAAGAATACTCTATGCTATATACGACTGATCCTGTGTCGTATATGTATGTCCTTTTTGTGTACATGCATGTGTTTTTATTCTTCCCACTGCGAAACACGTCATATGTCGTGCAAGAAAACTGATGTAGATAAGGTTTTTTATTATAATCACTACTATTATTAGCATCTTGTTTAGTTTTCAGGTTCATATGACTTCACTTAGCAGAGCTTGTTCCTCTGATCCTCTGATCACAACATAAATATTGCTCTTGAAGACCATTCTCCAAGGAATATGTGCACTTATTTCTGATTAGTCTTTATTACTGGCCCATACAACTAATAGGCGACAGAGCCAATTTCCTTTTACATACAAAGGCTGAAGCTCATTAACTCGCTGAAAGGTTCACCTCTTTGATTTCTTTAAGGAAAGGCGCTGAGGAGAGAGTGAGCTTGTGCTGAGAGGAGGCAAAGGCGCAGTGTTTTCACTCGGCACCTATTTCTGGCCATCACAAACGTCACTGCAGGAGAAAAAACATGCAGGCCTCTCTGATCTAAATGGTGTGAATGGGAAAGTTGTGTGATACGACTTTCCGCAGATAAATGCATCATCTGTTCAGAATGGCCTTATGGCCTATTTGTCCCCGCCTTTCAACTGGTCTGGAAGCATTAAAATATACAGCTCAAATCTACATTTCTGTTATGATTATTAGCTTTTGGAAAAAAAAAAAAAAAAGGGAAAAAACAAAAGCTATTTTAGGTCTGTACCAGCTTAGTCACTATGGTAACTGTGTTATGTGTGGGGCAGTAGTGGAGACAGGAGCCGTGATTATGCCTATACCATCGCTGTCTGAGGCGAAACAGGTGGAGGACAGCGCATGCGTGAGGGTTTAACGCCCACATTTGCAGACTGGAAGGTGGGACAGGGTTTTTTTTTTTTAAATCATAGAGGATCTTTGGTTTGAGACAGCACTGACGCGTGTATGTGGAAATATATCCGCAATGAGTGTGTGTGTGTGTGCTGGGAGGTAATAGCGTGCCCTTGTAATGCCCCAGCAGTAATATCATGCAGGAGAATGGGCTGAGTTCTTGTCAATTTGCTCTAATGAAAAGGCGATGATCTACAGCTCGAAAGCCCCATTTAGCTCTCCTCTCCTGTCTCTCTTACTCGAAATGGTCTGTGGCACAATGCAATGAAGCAAATCATGAAGGCCAAAACAACACTTTGCACAAATACATTTTTTTTTTTTTTGTCCCCTTCGTACCGGGTATGATCATCGGGAGGGAAAGCAATTGAACAGCTGAGATCTCTTGGTGTTAACACTGTCATTCAAACTTGCTCACCCTGTCCTGAACAGCTACCGCTGAAGTGCCCTTGAGCAAGCAATCAAGCTCCCTACTCAGCCTACTAACACTGGCCATTGCTGTGAATATATACTTTAGTCATCTTGCCTTTTTAAAAAAAAAAAAAAAAAAGTAATTAATACATACTGTGGTGTCTTATCAAGGCAGCTCCCACGAGCCACTTAACTGTGGGTAAATGGGTTTTTTCCCTCTCACTTTGTAGATATTACACATTCATTATCTTACTTGGGCAGGACGTCTGAGTGGGAAGGGGTGGGGGAACCATCTCCAAAAAGATAGAAAAATGATCTGGAACTAAACTGTTGTTTACCCACAGGATATTACTCTACATCTTGTTCCACGGTGCATTTGCATCCTCGCTCTCTTTCTCTCGCTCTCTCTGTTTTTTCCAGAGGGACATAACACATTCACATACATTTGAATATGACACCACTTGTTGTTGTTGTTTTTTTTTCTGCATCTGTTTGCGTCTCTGTTTTCCTTGTCCTGCGCACTTAATGTGAACTTAGCACGCACTTTAATACAAACTGCGTTACGTTTGTTTTGTGTCAGCGTCTGAGACTGAACACCATGTTCAAATGAATTTGGTGATGCAATGTCCCTGAGGACGCCTCGTCTGAACGCTGTCCCACTATCTCTCTGTCACATGATCAAGTGTTCCTAGTTGCATTCAAAGCATCATCAGCTGTAATACAGACTCACACAACTCGAAGTCACTGAAGGCGGACTGAACCAAAACGGAGCTTAATCTTATGTAATTTTTTTTTGTTTGTTGAGTCAGAAGATGTCACTAGAGAATTGTGGAAGCATCCACAAAGCTTGTGTATTTAAAGCTACAAACCTGCAATGACGCAGGCACCAAGTCTCAATCCTATTTGCACTACATTTATCCACACTTAGAGGTGAGACTGATTACTGAAGCTCTCAACATGAAAATTGTTTTCTTTTTGTTCGTTCTTTTTGTTCTTTTTCTCCTATTACTTTAAGATCCCTCAGACATTGTTTGAAGTGGTGTTTTTTTGTTTTCTTCAAACACTGAAACCCTGAGTAATGCTGGTTTTCTGTCCTGCCAGGTAGGAAACTGTATTCACCTGCATCCTCCGTGTAAATCACTGATTTGTTGGCATAAGCAAAAATCAGCAGGGCTATGGGCTCCATCCAAGAAAGAGGTTTGATAACTACTGACTGAAGGCTATCACAGATGCAGATATCACACTAGGCTGATCAAGAATGACTAAGTGAAGACCATCTATCACCTCAACAAAAACGAATCAAAGCATTCTTCCTAACAAGGATGTCTGCACACTTTGTACTGAAGCGGAGGGGATGTGTCTGACGGAGGTTGGGTCATTGTGTGTGTAGCTGTGTGAGAATTAATGCATTCAGAATTGCCCGAGGGTTCAAACATTGATCTGCATGGATCCATGTCCCAAAATCAAGCAGTCATTACAAACTGTCCTAACACCGCTCCAGTAATGTCTAACACAGAGCAGAACATTTCCCTGTTCCCTTTTATTACTGAATGGCTGCCAGTGACGTTGTCAGGCCCCCATCCTAATCCACCACCATCTCCCACTGATAACGCTCTGAAAACCATTGCCATGGGAACTGTTGCACATGTTATGGGTGGTCGTCAAGGAAACCTGGCTGAATAATGGGCCCTCTCCTCTCACGCACCGCCTTGCCTCTTCCTTGCCTGACTCACTTGTTCTGCGCCGTGTTCCTGCAATATGAATACAGCTGTGCACTTCTGAGACAGAGAGTGTGTGTGAGGGAGAGCGAGCAAGAGAGCCAGAGAGAGAGAGAGAGAGCGAGAGAGAGAGAGAGAGAGACAGAGTGAGTGTGTCCTTTGGATGTGAAAGGGCAAACTGTGTACTTATGGTGTTTATCCCGATGGCAGACCCATTTTGAATTGCTCCCCAGGCTCATTTTTCCCTCTGTAATCCAGATGTAGTAGTGGGATCAGAAAGGGGGGTGAGGGGGTAGACCTGCTTGTACATTATTGTATTACACGTGGGACTGAACCCAAAGGGTATACTGGAAAGAGCTTTACACTAGATGGGACGTGAGGATAATAAGTTCACTTTGTACTGAATCACTTTGGAGTAGAGAACTAAGATAGATTCCATTGCTTTACCACAGGTTTGCAAAAATAAACACCTGCCCAACACCAGTATTTTCCCTCTGCTCTTTGATTCCAGACTGCGTATTAATGTAAGTTTTGCATGCAAGGAAGAAATCCGAATTAACATTGGCATTGAAAAGATCTTACCCAACATTTTATCTCTAACGTCTGTGATGATTTAATGGATTGCTTTTAGGGTAAACATTTCCAGTGTTGCTACAGCAGTTTACAAAGCGCCTCACAATGCAAGGGCTGTGATGTTTCACTCCAAAGGACCAGCGCTGAGCATCTTTCCTTCTGCTGCAGTCTCTCATTAACTCACTACTTATAAACACATGTGCCTGGGGCAGCTTCCCTCAGCAAAACAACGCAACTCTTGTTGTAACTTGTAAAATAATACTGATTGAAAAACAGTTATATAACTGGCATTTCTGCCTGGCTGCAACCTTAGTCCATATGCTACCCAAGTCAGTGCACCAAGGCTTTTAGGCTGTTAAATCTTTGTGATATCTTCATTTTTATGAAATCTTTATGATAAAATTTACACTATGTACTACGCTACATAGCATCAGTCTGGTAAGACTCATTTTTAAAGGTAAGCCTTTCCATATATCTCTATGGAAGATCTTTGGAATGACTAAGGATCTATGGGCCTTCCCTGTCTGTGCTCTTTTAACACAAGTTTTTATGTATTTGTTTTTCTGCATGTTTGCTTTTATTTTCCACATTATGAAGCACTTTGTAATCATGTCCTTTAAAAAGTGCTATATAAATAAAACTTTATTTACTTACTTATGTGAAGCATAATGTCTTAGACGAGAGAAAACAAAGAGTGATGGATGATTTTTTTCAAATGCATTTATTCATTAAAAATTTTAAATCTAATTTTAAATTGCAATTTTAAGTTTCAAATCTATTCAGTTTCAGATTATAATGGTAGGAGTTTGTTTGATGATAATCACTGACTGAAGGTCATAGTTTGCCCACCTTGTTGTTTACAACGTGACTGCACGTTACAGGGCGCTCGCAGGGATCTGAAGGCCCAGCCTCCCGCTGCCTGCGCCGGGCGCTGTTCTTCAGCACCACGCAGCTGAGGATGACCGGCCATCAACAGCAAGGCGACTGTAACGGATTCAGAGCCTTTCCCGATACAGCCCACTTTCCCTTTGAATTAAGTTTTGACACAATATTCCACACCACATTCCACAACTACTACAAAAGACGCTGAAAACCAAGCCATATTCGCTCATTTGGTGCCAAAATCCCCGTGAAGTAGCCGCTCGCTAACTTTCCTCACGTCTCCACAGGGACTACTGACCTTTCTGGGAGTTTGGAAGTCTCTGAAAGCCGTGCTGTTGTCCTCTTTGCAGCGTCGATATGCCCGATACATTATTGCCCATGACAGTGATGATGCTGATGTTTCACCGCGGCCAGATGTGCCCCTTTCGACTTTCAACGCGTGAAATTGTCCTTATCCACTTGATAAATCCGTTTAAGACAGTTTCCTTTGAGATACACACTTTTTTCCCCCCTCTAACTAGTCGAGGAAACAAGTGATAGGCTGCTGCTCCTTTAATGACGTCCCTCGGCCGCCAGACGACACAGCAGCGGGAGGTACCGGGCACACAGGTGTGCTGTCACGCAGCGTCACGGAATCGTGCCGACGTCGCGTGCAGGAAGGAGATTTTCACGCGCTGGCTTAATTTAATTATCCTCTTCGTCACAAACAGGTATTCCCCAAACCACAGCAGACATCACCCGTTTACTTTTGCATTAATTAGTTGCAAGCACAATTAAGAAAGTTCACGCTCGAAAAAATCTAAGAACAGTTGGGTCTGGATCCGCTGCAGGCGTTTTGAAATGAAAGCACTTTGTATTCTGTTATATCCCACCTTCAAAGCTCTTTTTAGTCCTAATAAAAGGAAACAGAATGTAGTACTCTGAGTAGGAGACTGATAGAAGACTAATATATAGCCTGTGTAAAATAAACCCAGGCCTATAATCTGAAAAGCTGCAAAAAAGGGCTGCGCTCTGCCCGGACGACCATCAGTCAGACTAAACGGATCCTGTGCACACTGTTGAATATTACAAACATAGGCTACTCAATTACAAATACATAATGAGCACTTTATCATGGGTCCATGAACTGTGTGGAGCTGCCATCTAGTGTAAAACAACAAAAACAGCCAAACAAAAGTCTTCAGACTTACTTTTGTAAAGCATTTAATTCATATTTACACAGACTGTTTAACATGACTGTTCTGAATGGAGTTTCACACAGACAGTAATGTAGTATAGCATAACACTTAGGAGTGACCCCCCCACCTTGACCCACATACTGGACGAGGCCCCCTTCTTGGGCTGCTAATCAAGGAGGTTTGTTATATATTCCTACAGCCAGATTCAAGTGAATTAAACAGCAGTGACATAAAATTATTCTCCATCAGAATCTATATTTGAAGTTATAAGAACAGACATAACCTCCTTGGTCAAGGAATCTTATGTGATCTGGTCTTTGTCAAGATTATAAGGTCAGGCGGAAAGCACCATCACGACACACAGGCTTGCTGCGCCGCAGGTCCCCAGCCGTTGCTTAGTAACCAGTGACTACCGTCAGCTCCTGATAGGGCCTATGGAGGGTTCACTTTTAAGATTTAGCTGTCTAACAACATCACCATTCATTAGGGCACAAACCGTAGAAATTGAAATGTAGGCCTACGTTAGAGGTCTTCCAGCCAGGTGTTCTGGTCTCATTTAAGTTTTGCTATAGCGGTCACAGGCTAGTTTTGCTAACCTAAGTTTATGGCAAGTCGATGAAATAACTTCTAAAAAACCTACAACATAATTTATCTGCCTCAAGGATGAGCATTATTGTTGATATTCAGGGAAATTTTGATGTCAGGCATGGGGGCTGTAGTGCTAGTTCTGTTTGCTTGCTCCCTTTTCTGCTAGTAAACACCAGACCACCGAGTCAGGTACGGAGCAAAAATGTAATAGCAAATTAAACATTACTTTAAATGTTAGCCAGTGACCTTGAAGTGATGCATGTGCAGGCAATCACTTGTTATTTGCCTGCAAAGCCTGCTAAGCACCTGGGCAGGCCACCTACAGGCCAATGATAAGAGCACAATAATTTGAGGTGTAAATAATTTCAGCCATTTTAATAGAAAATCACTTTCCATCTGGATGGGAATCAAATCTGGCAGCCCATGATTTAGATATGCCTCTCACACTCAGCCTTGGAACATTTTCAGTGACAGTTTTTGACTCCATCTCTCAATTCCCGGGAACCAGGGCGTAAAGCGGGAGAGGACACTTTTTCAGTCCTCGGAGAAAGAATTCACAGTTATCCTCGCTGAGCTGCTTGGGGACAACAGCCTGGACAAGTTGATGCAGAATATGAAAAGCTCATCCACGCACTGAAGGAGTCCCACAAGAGTGAGAAGAGGCTACTGTCCGAATGCCAGGAGCTGAAGGCACAGACTGTGTCCAACTCCACCAAAGCTGCCACTGCCCTGAAGCTGTCCCAGGAAGATCAGACAATAATTAAATTTCCAAGGGAGGCATATTGCTATGACACCAATGGCTACAGTATGGTTCTGCATATCTGGTGTAGGGCTTTGGTATGGCCTAATGTAAAAAGTAGGAAGATGGTGGCGTCATTACACTACAGTTGTGCACATTTATGTTTGTATTTTTGCAATCAAAGGGCTAGAAATACAAAGTGATAGCGTTTAAGTGGTGTTTGTTATAGAGAGATGGTCTTCAGGTGTCTTTTGGGTCTTGTTTGATCAGGATTTTTCCTCATGGGCTCCTTAGTTTTCATTCAGTGTACCATCAGATTTTGTAAATATTTTATGACTTTGAAAGCATGAGCAGCTCTCGGCGCCTCTCACAACAAGAAAGTGAAGTATAATTAATCCATTCAAAATCAGAAAGCTAACAAGACCGGCTGAATGAAGAGACAGCTGGTCCATGGACCAAGAGCACAGGTGACTCATCGTGTCTTTTGTCCTCATGTGGTAGGTGCAAAGAAAGCTGCAAGACTGAGCCCAGATTTAATCACACATTGCTCTTGTGCAATTGCCGTAGATGAGTAATGGGATCAACAGTGATGTATTGTTCAGTTTACATGTTCTGTTGAAGATGAGCGAGGAGCTAAGGACAGGGAGGAGCTGCAAGGGGAAAAGCAGATACCTGGAAAATATTTTGACCTTAAATGGACAAGATCAACTAAATTATGTGGATTCTTCTCCAAGTCATTGGTAGGAGACTGATGGAGTTACCATGACCCAAAGCCCTCAGTTAGGCAGAGTCTCTCATGAGGGCTTTTAATTAAGAAACTGATGGCATACTTAGGCCACAACATTTTGATTTATTTTACCACCTGTAAATGATGTAGGTAAAAGATAGAGCCACTGGACTTTTTAGCTAAACAACTCAGTTAATGGAAATCAATAAGGGAAATGTTACTTTGCACATGAGTAACTGCTGAACATGGGCAGAATGCAGGGAGAAAGGAAAACACTCTCGTTAGGACTTCCATTGGAGTAGCATGGACTTTGCCAACCAGATCTACATAGCAGGATGGTCAGAGCGGCGGCCACTTTTATGTGAGTCTTTGCCATTGCAGTGAATTGTGGCTAACTTCTGCACGTCATTACTTCCTACTTTTAGCAAGCAAAACATATTTTCTTGGTTTTCAAGTGAGTGTGATACACTTGGTTGCTCTATATAGTCACGGTAGCAGCTAACCACAATGCCATTTTAATATGCACTTGCCAAATGACCATGGCAAACGACTCAATGACCGTTCTACTCCTGTTTAGTTCCGTGGACTCGATCCTTTTGGCCATCGGTGACATACAGCATAAAGCTCTAGAAACGAGGGTCCCAATGGCTATAGAGAGCCCGGGCACATTGTCAGCCTTCTGCTGTTTAATATTTCCAAAGCCAGATCTAGCAGGAGCTAGAATGAGTTCTCCCGGGACAGGAGGGAGAAGCTGGAGGAGAAGGAGAAGCAGCTTGCACTCTGACATGGAGGCCAGGGCGGCGCAGATCAAACCACTGACTCCGTGGGGCCAGCAGGGCCAAAGAGGAGCAGCAGAAAGTGGAGCAGCAGCTGAAGGAGCTGAACGGAGGAGAGGGACCAAGGGGACACAGGAACACAAGTACAGACACACATACTCCATGTACAGACTAATGTGGCAGCTCTCAGGCATTACACAAGAGGAAAGCCCGGTGCCCGATCTTTGCCAAACATCAGAAAGTCACAGGTCAACTCGTACTACTCCCCTTTAAGCTGTCTCAACGGGCAGCGGTTCAACAATATCAAGGAAAGCACTTGAAAGGACACAGCAGCGGGTGGTGCTAACCACATCGCTGTTGTAACCACATTGCAACCACAGGAAATTATCATGCAGCTGAGTACAAATACAATCATTACCAGATGAATGCATGCACACACAACATACCTGCACACATGCAAACTCCCCTCTCCCCGTGTTTGGGTCTCATTCTCTCTACCACCTCTCTTTCCATTCCTCCCTTCGTCTCTTCTCCCCTATCCGCCCATTGCTTATCTCCTCATCCACCCTTTGCTCCACTCAGTCTGTTCGCATGGCTGTGGCACCATGCAGCGGTGCCAAGTTTACCCACCATGCCAATTGGTTGTGTTGCTGGCTTGGATGGTGATAAATGCTCAGCTGTTATCTCTATGGTTTGGCCAGTATGAATATCAGTCGACTTGCCTTAGAAGTTTTTTGTTGTTGTGTTTTGGGTTTTTTTGACATTTGTGGTTTGCCATAGCCTTGAAGTGTTTAGTGACATTTTGCAAATGGCCACTGGCGTGTTAGCTGCTATAAAAAACCCCTAATTTAATTTGCTCTCTCCCTCTTTTCCACAATGCCCTGCACTCAAAATACCATTCAGACGGCACACGCTATGATGTGGGAGGTTTAGATGTTTGCCATTTAGACTCATGCATCTCATCTCATCCTTTTTTTTTTTTTTGCTCCACCCTACAATCCACCCCTGGATTTGACAAGACAGAAACCAAAGCATGCAAGTGAGGAGCACAAAGCTGCGGCAGGAGAGCGAGCAGCTCTCATTGGCCGGTGAGCAGCTCTCCTCGGGAAAGCCGGCAGAACGCAGATGACCTGAAGGTACATGTTGGCCCGCCAACACACATGCAGACCTGAACAGCTGAGAAACACCTCCACTCCCTCAGGCGTCTGATGTACCCTGTGTGCGTGTGTGCGCACGTACGTGTGAACGTGTCTGTGTGCATGCTTGTGTGTGTCTGCGTGCATGTTTTTGTATGTGCGTTTTTGAGGGTTGATGTTGAGGGATAAAGACAACAAAGGAGAAAGTGATAGAGTAAGTGAGTAAGCTCACACTCCACAGATGAAAGACTTACATAGTGCTCTAATCTCACAGCACTGCTCACTGTGGATAAGGCAAGTCCCAGGAGTTCAGTTTCCTTTTTTTAGGCCTGCCTTTCCTCTGGTCCTCAGGTAGTCAGGAATTTAATGATATATGACCTCTTCGGTAAGGTGCAAGGGCTAGCGTAATTCCTCTTTGGGAAAACCTCTTCAGTTTGCCTCCATCAAAAAGCCTCCTCAAGCCTGAGGCTGCACTGCATGAACACCACAATGAAAAGAGCAGCTTCCAGGTTTGGCACTCACAGTCTTTAGAGCATCCACATTCTGCTCGGTGATATCATGTATGATAGGCATGAAAATGATCACTGTTTTAGAGGTATGATTCACGTTCAGCTGCCCCCAATCCTTCCCCACAAATATTATAGCTAAATCTGTCCAATTCCTATTCAGTACATAGCCTTTACTGAGGAATCCTGAACAGTGGCTGTTGAATTATTTTATGTAAAGCTTCAAAATAGAAATCATAAAAGGTTGGAAGGAATTCTCAGATTAGGTGTGTACATTATAGAGTACCTTTTCCCCCTAGAGCATACATGCCATGGGATAATTTGTCACAGGAGACAGACTCTATCACATGCGACCACAAGGGGGCACTGCTTAGACACTGGTGATCACTTAATGGAAAAAGATGGAAACAAGCTCATCTGTTGAACACTTGTATTCCACTGACAGGGAGACCGGGGGATCACCAATGGTTGTGAGCATGAAACATCTGCTATTAATCTTTGCATTGCTTTCAGATGCATCAACCATTGAAAAATCATATAAGCAGGCGTCCCCGATGTCTTGCGGCGAGCCAGAGGAGCATCCCAACACAGCATGCTTTTGTTGCGCCGGCACATGATATGCATCCTGATTTCAAATGAGCAGCTCTGTTCAATGCTCTTGGATTGTTGTCATTTCCCCGTGAAGTGGATATAATAATTTTGGAAACATAGATAGATAGATAGAGAGAGAGAGAGAGAGCACAGTGACAATAGAGATAGAGGGGATAAATGGAGGGAGGGTGGTGAAAAACATATATATAAAAAAAAAAGGAGATTATTTTTGCTCGAATCACTGTGGCGCACATGTCTACCACCAGCAAATCCTCTTGAGATTGTAGAGGTCTCCCATGAACCGCAATCAGAGAGACAAAGAAAATCAGGTGATGACTATAATGCTAATGACACAATAAAATGTTACCCACTCTCCTTTTCTCTCAATCCCCCTTTTCTCTCCTCTCACTCTCTTCCTCTTTTAAA
>OMLB01022097.1:0-10305 GCA_900302555.1 Myripristis jacobus
CATGTAGTTGAGGGATACTACATTCCCATGCAGGATCAGCAGCGACATCCCAAAATGGCCGCCATGTCAAAAACCACATTCCCCACAATGCCTCACCACTCCGACAGGTGTAGGTGCTTAAGCCACCTGATTGAAAGAGGACAAAGAACCCTGAGGTGGAGCAGAACGGGAGAGAGAGGAAAAGGACAGAGAACACACTGCTGGAAGGAGCTTGACAGCCAGGTCTGGAGGAGACTGCAGAACCAAAGAAAGGAAGATTTGAATAGCCCACCATAACAGGAAAGTGGACACTTTAAGTTTGACTTTTGGGACGATTAGGAAAAGTTTTGGATAACTGTTTTACCCCGTGGGGATACTTTATGTTGGATTTTGGACCTTGTCTGGGGCTACAATCTTTACCTGAGTTACATGTTTTACCTGAACTGTGATAAATAAAATAACCCCAGTGGGTTTTGGACCTGACCTTGTCCTGTGTTTCTAGTTTATTGCACTGCCTCATCCTAAGCCTGCCCTGGTGACCTCTCATGACCTTACAATATATATATATATATAGCAGCATACAGTATATAGCTAGCAGAAGTGGCTGATATCGAGAAAACATACCAGTGACTGGTAAAGGCTGGACTGAAAGACAGCACAGAGGCACTTAACAGAACAGGCCCTAAGCACAAGATCCATAGAGGCCAGGGTCTACCATACCAGGCAGGAACCCAGGTGCAGGCTGTGCAAAGATGCTCCCTGAGACAGTACAGCACACCACAGCAGGGTGCAAGATGCTGGCAGGTATGGCATATGGCATAGAGCGCCATAACCAAGTGGCTGGCATAGTGCACAGGGGCATCTGCACTGAACTGAGGCTGACAGTCCCAGGGTCAAAATGGAAGACAACAAACCAAAGGTGCTTGAGGACAACAGAGCCAAGATCCTGTGGAACTTGCAGATCCAGATGGATAAGCTGGTAGTGGCTAATCAACCAGACATCGTGGTGCTGCACAAACAGCAGAAGAAGGCACTAGTGATAGATGTAGCGATCCCAAGCGACAGCAACATCAGGAAGAAGGAACACAGGAAGCTCGAAAAATACCAAGAGCTGGGAGGAGCTAGAGAAGATGTGGGGAGTGAAGGCAACAGTGGTGCCGGTGGTAATCAGAGCTCTCAGGGCTATGACCCCCAAACTGGGAGAGTGGCTCCAGCAGATTCAAGGAGCAACAGAAAAGCACAGTCCTTGGAACAGCTAAGATACTGTGCAGAACCCTCAGGCCTCTGGTAGGGCCCGAGCTTGAAGGAGACACAAGACTGCCCAATGGGGAATTTTTCTTAGTAGCCTGTGTGAACAGGCAAAAATTGGGCAAGTCCATAATAATAACTAGATATTTAACTAGATAATGCAGTTCACCAAGTAGTGATGGTTCAAATCTGTTATTACGGTAATATAATTGCAGAATACTGGGCTGATTGACAGGAAATATTAATCGATTTTAATTTTGGTTTTGGCGCTATTATGCAGTGTACTGCTTGGTGGAAATGTTGTCCACATACTTGCATGAAGATATGGCTCAAGCTACATTCCATTCATGAAAGACGGGAATTTGTTTCGCCTTGTCCTATCCTGGGCCGCTGCCATTAAGTACAAAACCAGCAAAGCACAGCTTTGTGAGTGAGGTAGGCCTGACTCCTACATTGCTCTACATGGATAACTAATAATAAGCTCACAGATGGATTCATATGTTTTTAGAACCTGCAGGTCAAACCAACATATTTGAGGTCAACGAATCATTGCTAACAAAATGATTTTCATCTCAATTGTTTTTGGTGTTGCTTCAGTTTAGGAACGTCAGTATAGGGAAATATAGGTGTTGTAGTTCTAATTGGAAATACAGTCCAGTTCTCCACTAAAGTTATAAGTAAAAGTAAGTTATTGCTGATAAAAAAAAAAAAAACGGTTGGTATGTTATTGTAGCTGGTGTTCTTTATCAAATTCTAGTGTTACTGTTCGATGAATACGCCTCTAATTTTGATGATGTCAACTTTGCCCACATATTACTCAGCAATCTTCCTTTTCTAAACCCTCATCTGGAGGGGATTTAAATTGTGTCATTTACCCTGTTTTAGACCATTCTGGTGTTTGCAACCTCTCTCAATCCAGTATATCCCCATCCTCTCTCTGATTTTAGGAATCAGAATGGATTTATCAATCCTTGGAGATTCCATATTCCCACAGCTAAAGAATTTTCTTTCATTTATCAAGTACATCATTCATATTGCAGAGATTATTATTTTTTCCAATGACGACATTAATTAAATTTGTGTTCCATGTAGTTCTAACAGAGCCAGGGACCTGGTGTTGTGCAGTAGAGTGCGGATCAGGCCATATTTTTGTCTGAACCGGCCCTGAGATGGGAGCATCATAACCTAGCCTGAACTGAGCCTGACAGGCAGTGTTTTTTTGTGTCCAAACCCAACCTGAGCTTGAGATTCCTCCATCGCTAGGTTACATTTACAGCCTGAAGTAGCCATGTGTTGCCTTCTATGTCATCATGTAAAGTCCATGACAATATCAGAAGTTGCTCAAAACAGACAGCAGGTCAATCATTTTTATTTATTGTACACTAGAGTTTCACTAAAATAATGCTGACATGACTGAATCCGACCCAAAACCCAACATAATTTCTGAATTGGCTGAAGATGGCTGCTGTAAAAAGGTAGATTATTTTTAGTTTTTATTATCAGCAATGGCACTTTCTTGGGTTTCAGAATTAAATTCCAGGCTGTTGATACTGCAGGCCCTCATGCTCAGTTCTGAATTACTCCTCATATGATTTTTTTGGATAACTGTCCATATCTGTTCTAGGATGTAACTCATATCCCACATCAATATGAACTGACAAAGATGTTGAAAAGACTTACAGACTGACAATAACAAAACATGTCACGTCTGTTTTTGTTTCACCACATTTGAGTCACATTATGTGCCAGTGAATTGAGGCAACTCCCCCTATATCAATCAAGCCGTTTGTCTTTCCTTCCATTGTCATGTTTTATTGTCCTCTATGCAAACGCTGCTCAACACAAGCTGACAAAATGATGGCAGCTGTCGCAGGTGAGTGATTTAAGGTTTACTTATGAAAACAGTGATACATTCTGATCACATGCAGGTTACATACCTCAGGATAAGGCTTGGTGCAAAGCAGCTCTTGGCTCTTCCCACAGGTTAGAAACCATCAAATATGAATCACATGTGAAAGAGAAAAAAAGAGAAAAAAAATACTAAGCCAAAGGAGGGTGGTTAATATTCTCAGGAAAAAAACTCTGAATTTCCAAGATTAAGATACACATTTGTTTTCTGGAAAACAAAATTTTTTCTCCTAAATTTGACTTTTTTTTCTCATAAATTTGACTTTAATGTCAGAATTTTCAAGTTTTTTCTCGGAACCATAAAAGTTTTTCTCTAACCATAAAACAAACAATACCGTGAACTCTTGACAAACATTTAATTACAACTTGCTGTTGTCTAAGCTGGCCAGCAAACATCCCATTGCCTAAAGAAAGCTATAGATAGATATACACAAAGAAAAAAGAGAGATCAGAGAGAAAGACAGAAAGAAAATGATAGAGAGATGGAGAGGGAGACATTAAGCAAATGGCATCATTAAAGCCAGTTAATCTTCACCTGTTGACTTCATACTTATGGAGCAGGCCATTCGTCTTCCTGCACCTCCCAGGAGCTGGTCAGGTGTCAGACAAGCTAACAAATGACCTCACCTAATCGCTCTTTAATTTACTACCAGCAGACATGAGCGCTAGTTAGAGTCCAGCCAATCATCTCCCTAGTGTGTGTGTGTGTGTGTGTGTGTGTTCGGTTTTATGTATTCTTTGTTAGGCTGTACACAAGTGGGCTGATGGTCTAAGTTTACTCATTAGTTTGTAAGTGCATCAATCATACAGTGAGCTCTTCTCAGTAAAAAGCTCCTGTCGATCAAAATAATTAATCATCAGTGGTGATAATTAATGCTTCACATCAACCATGTGTCTTCACTTGTCCATTTTCCTTTTTTCCATTGTTGCTGTTGTAGTTTTACAAATGACAAACACCATCAGCATTCCCGATACAGGGTTTTAAGGATACTGATATTTTGGACTGATATTCAGTATCTTTCAATTTGCTTTTTTATTATTTTATTAATTAAATCTGTAAGCGCTGTGTTAATTCTAAAGGTATCATCCATCCATACATACATGCATCAATCTCTTTAATTTCTCCAAATGCATTTGCAGGTGAGGACCACCCTTTTCCATCAGACCTCATGATGTCTGATGGAAAATGGTGGAGATGATTATTTTTTGACATTATTTCTATCCGGGTTTTTTTTTCTAATTATTTTTATGTGATGCAACAGTGAAACAAAAGTACAAGCCACAAATAACCTGAATGCCCATCAAACACAACACAGGACCATAACATGCACACGTCACAGCACTGAGATAGCCCTGAGTAAAGTTGTCAGCGATGTCAGGACAGTGATGCTAACAAGGTGTTTATTCCAATTCTATTAGGTGTAAATGATGAATCTGACTCACTCAGTCACAGTATTCTTATCAAACGCCTTGAGAACTTGGCTGGCCTCTGTGAGTGTTTTAAATTGTTAATTGAGTTTTTTGTCACTTTGGGAGATCATGTGTCAGGGAAGTATGACTTAACTGTTGGTGTCCCTCAGGGAACCTGCATTGGTCCCTTACTTGTCTCATTATATATGCTTCCGCTGGGTGATTTTATCAAAAAACATGAGCTTAATTTCCATAGCTATGCTGACAACACACAGCTATACACTGCAGTAGACCAAACTGATGACAAAACCCTGTACTGTTTAACAGCTGCTTTGCCTGCAGTAAACAAATGGCTGCAGACCACTTTCCTTAAATTAAATGGTGAGAAAACAGAAACTTGGGGTGGTTATTTTTAAGAATGTTTTAAGAATGGACAAATAACAATAAAAGCAAAACTGCAGCTATAAACAGTAATTTGAGCAAAACTATCGTCCATGTTCACTCAATATTCGTAACCTTTTTTGAGTGGATTAAAGTGGTTATATTTAAGAATGTGAGCTGGGGGAAGTCCACCTCAATGGCAGGAGGCTAACAGTTAGCATTTGGAGAATCCAGCCAGTATCCAGCCCTCAGTAACGATGAGAGGAAGATACCATTACTGTGCTACAGAACAGCTGGGGGGAAGTGAAATAATATCACATTTTTCAGCTGTGTGAACGATCCCTTTAAATACATCATTGACCAATGAATTGATCAAAGTCATCAAAGCACTAACTCGACAACACTGCATAATCCATAATGCAAATTTTTGTGACAATAGCTGTGGCTGTGCTGTATTTCATTATCATTCCTCCCCACTTACTCTAACAACTAACCCACCAACCTCTAGAGATTCAACTAGGAATAATATCTGTAATAGTCATTTGTGACACTGGTCATTAGGTCATTATATTCTTTACACCACTAAAATTAGCCACATCATCCTGGCTTAGCCTCAAAAATCACGTTTGTTTGATATAGTAGGAAAATAGTGGGACCGCCTCCAGCCACGGAAAGTCAGCCTTTCGAACATCAATCATAACAGCATCTCAGTGCACGAAAGCAATGAGAAAAACTCTGTTTTCTCTTCAAGGCTACCTGGTATTTGGAGGAGTGATAATAACAGTAATGACTTCTTTTTTGATTGAAAACTGTAATATTATCACAGAAACTGAAACAACAATTTGTTGCACAACACATTAAAGGGAAATGTACACATATTCACCTAAAACGGGTGATCACATTTATCCTTTCATGAGGAAATCATAAGGTGGTGTCTGTAATGAATGGCTGTCAATCTGAACCATTAAATCTACCTGGCAATGTTAATGAATCAAGCCATTGGCAGTCTATGAGGCTTTGTTCTTCCATAATAGCCTAGGTGATTAACATTCTGACCAGTGTAGTGACCTATATCAACATTAATGCACACGCACACACTCACACACTCACACACACACACACACACACACACACACACACACACACTTGTAAGTGCATCCTTGCCCATTGATCCGCTGTCATTAAAGTTTACAGCCCGGTAAATGGAAGAATTGTGCTCAGGCATTGTTAATCAGGTGTGCCTCTACAATTACTTAGATTTTTTTTAAATAGCCTTTTATATCTCAATTTCATGCTTTATTTAAAACATGACAATAAATGATTAATGCGTCATCACCAAGGGACATCCCCATGAAAATAGTTTATTTCAGGATATTAGCCTTGGGTTGCCATAAGTAAATATTTAAAACAGGCATGCATGTGTGTGTGTGTGCGTGCATGTGTTTGCGTATGTGCATGCATGGATGTGTGTGTGGGAGGACGTCAGAAAGATGAATGGCCTCAGTGTCAGCCAGGCAGTCAGGAGTCCTGTCACTACCAAAAAACACAGCGGAGGAGAGAATCAAATGTGTGCGTGTGTGTGAGTGTGTGTGAGTGTGTGTGTGTGTGTGTGTGTGTGTGTGTATGTGTGTTGTGCCAACTAAGACTTATTAGCATAATGCCACAGCATAATTCCACTCCAACATGAACAACACAGTGGAGCATTTTTTTTGTTTTACCATAGCATAGTTGGCCAACACACAAATTACCTTGATTTGTTTCCACTTCTCAGAGACTCATGTGTGGGTTATCATCCTCTGACAGTGATGGAGGCCCAGACACCCCAGACTACCCGGTACTCCATTTGATAGCTTCAGTGGCTGTGCCAATGAGATTCCTTGTCCATAACATTAGAGGACAGTTAGAGAAACCATCCCAAAGCTCCAGCAGTGCCTCTTCAAATACTGGGTGGTGATTGTTGTTCTGGTTTATATTCAGGTTTACAAATAAAAATCACTTGAAAACGATACCAGAAATTAACCACAAAATTACCTCAATTATCATTATCATTATTATTATTATTGTACATGTTATGGGTCTATCTAAAACATTTATTGAGGATCAATTCACGTGAAGGGCTTCCATAGACAGACATTGTAGTATTGATCATTTCTACAATAAATCAATCAAACATACCATCATCTTGGAAGGATTCCACACTGGATCAGAACTGATTTTTAATAAAAGGACAGTATCAGCACCATATGTCAGACCAACATACACACACACACACACACACACACACACACACACACACACACACACACACACACACAGATCCTTTAGGCTTATTGTCCAATGAACAGATCATTAGTGAGATTCATCCCCTCAATTTCATGCACACACACATTCAAACACACAGCCTTCCCCCTCTTCAGTTCCACATAATTGAGTGTAATCCTATCAACACGTTATTGCTTTGACTCTCTCTGTGCTTAATAAAACTCATAACAAAACTAGGTGAGCTAATGAGGGGAGTTAATTGGTTAATTGGCCTGTTTGAGTGAGAATATAGTGGATCATGTTCTGTTTTAATCTAGGATGTTGTCACCTGTGCTCTAATACTTATCCACAACTGTACAATACACATACACTCAAACCGATGAACTACATCATTAGTTCTGCTGGTTATTAAAGTTTTTTGTTTTTTTCCAAATGAAATTGCAGCTTTCTTCAAGCCAACAGACACTGAATCATGTCGTTTGACACCGAATTATAATTGTGATATCCATTTAAAATTAGATTATCATCAATAAAGGGCTGGTTAGACTGGTCAGCTCCTAAAGGCTACATTTATGGCCATGACCTCCATCTATTTCAATATCCTCATCATCTTAGCCTTATCATTCTCATCCACACTCTCATCCCCATCTTCATTACTCACATTCTCATCATTGTCATCCTCCCATTCTCCTAATTAGTCTCATTCTCACATCCTCACTCTCATCCTCATTACTCAACATCCTCATCCTCATTATTCTCACCTCACCATTCTCATCATTCGCATCATCACCATCCTCATCATTCTTGTCCTAATCGTCCTCATCTTCATTTCTTTCATCCTCACCATCCTCACTTCATCATTCTCATCCACATCAAGCTTATCATCTTCATCATCCTCATCCTCATCATCACCACTGTTTTCCTCAGTATTTTCTCATCAGTCTGCTAACAGAGGCCTGCTATCTGACTCTTACTGTCCATACAACCCTCAACCCTGCCTCCCACACCCACCCATCTACACACACACACACACACACACACACACACAGTGTATTTTACATATGATATTATTTTTTTATTACTATTGCTTGTTTTAGTTGAAAGTTGAATAAGAATTAATTAAAACACAACATACATTTCATCTTTTTCTTCATTTAAGCTTGTAAATACTACAGTTTTGGTTCATGGAAATTGACTTGAAAGCTTGACTTCCAAATTTCATTTCAAATCCATAGCATCAGGGAATACCTAGGTGAAGAAACTGAATGAGTAACACTCCAAAAGAACTCTGGGCTGGTAACATGCAGCTGCTCAGTACTCATTTGGAGTTACTGATTCTTAAGGTCCATGGTTTTACTCATGAGCTATTAGTGTGGTATTGAGGCAGCATATTGCAAGAAAAGAGCATGGAGCTTATTTTCATTTCTGTGAATTGGGAAAAAGTAAAAACTAATCACAGGGAACATTCTATCTCCGATGTTGTAGTTTTTTAAAGTTACAGTCACTCATGGATCAGAACTCTTCAGCTGCATTTCAAACATGCGACATTTTCTGACAAAAATGTCTGAAAGCTCAGCTTTACTTTTGTCTTTTTCCAGGACTTTGTTGCACTTTTGTATTTGATGTCTTTCACCTCCGTACTTCCTCTGTCTCCCTCCCAGGCAGCCGCTGACTGAGTTCCTGCTGCAGTAGAAAACTACAGACGTGGCCATTATGGCTGACGTGTCGTCATTCCTGTCTTGTCCCATCCAGAGGAACAAAAACCACCTGAGATGGACGACCGCTGTGTTTCTGTGATGAGACATTGACAACTTCCTGAATCACAAATATATCATGAATGTAGAGTACAAGTTGCCAGAGTTTTTTTTTTCTTCTGCAGCAGGCAGCCCACAAAAAAAACAATGGTATAGGATTTTCCTCAGTCTTAAAGATGTGGGGCTGAATATTGTAAAAATGAAATGATGTTAAAAAAAAATCGTAAAATCATGTAAAAATCTTGCTGTTTGCATTAATCTGTCCCTATGCACAACAGTAAAAAAGAACTTTGAAGCTATGCTGTAGATTGATAACTGGTTAGATAATAGCTAGTAATTTAATTACTTAAAAAAAAAAAAAAGACAAATGCTCTTGTCCAAGCAATGCAAAACTGTAAGAGGAAAGTCAGTATGTGATAACAATGAAATGCAAATTGAGAGATCTATCAGGGTCCATAGCAGCTGCTAGTTTTGATATATCAGGGCTTATATCAGGAAATATTTTTCTGATATTGTTTCTACTGTCTCCACAGCTATTTCAATATGAATTTATACTATGCTACAGGATAACTCTTACTGTGAAAATACTAGTAGCTAGTTTCTGACAAGAAGCTTGGTGATCCTACTAAAGTATGATTCTTCTGCCTGTTAAGTAAAGGTAAAAAAGCCAACTGTAAAAATACACAAACACAAAAGATCTGCTATGTTACAGTAACAAGGATTATTGTAATTTATTGCTACCACCCTGACATACACACACACACACACACACACACACGCCTTCACTTGATCTTGGAGAGAGCAGAGGGAGCGACAGGGGGCAACAGGATGTGTGCAGCTACAAGCTGGGAGGCGGCATGGTGAAGTACTACTGGCTGTCAGCAGGGAGACGGATGGCTGTCCCACCAGCACTCCCATAGGGCAGCGCACTGACTGGGGGAGGGTGGCTGGAGGACAGCAGGGGGTACAGTGTGTGTGTGTGTGTCTGTGACAGAAGTTTTCAATTGGTGATCACAGATTGAATCTGCAGGCATGTGGATGCACTTAGTACAGTATGCAGTGCCAAATAAATAAATAATATAACAAAATGTCAGGAGACCTTTTTATAGTATAAAAGAAAGAAACTGGAATAAAATCTTAAATAATGAAAAATGTAAAAATAAAATAAGATAAAATGAAATGAAATAAAATAAAATAGAAATAGAAATACCATGAACATTTTTTAATTCAAATTAAATAAATAAATAAAAAAATTTAGCCTATGAAATTGGCCATGAAAAAAAAGAAATGTATGCAGTCTGTGATTGTGTATGCTTTATCATATGATTTCTGTTAAAAAAAAAAAAAAAAAAAAAAAATCTTC
>OMLB01022097.1:10325-23087 GCA_900302555.1 Myripristis jacobus
AAAAGCATCTTGATTTGTCAAAATTCATAAATATTTAAATATAAGTTAGCTGTGAAACATTAAGTTAGAGTTGAAACATTCTGGATCATTTTGCAAAATTAAATTAAATGGCTTTTAAGGCCACCTATGTGATGTGTGTGTGGATGCCTGCCCACAGACCTGATATGGAAAATAGCAAATAACTAGATCTGGCATAAATGATCTATTCTCATTTTGAGATTAATGTTTTTTTTGTGCATGGTCGTTGTTTAATAAATAAATAAATAAACTAAACTAGTGGCAAATGTTGACTCTTGGGGCTGAGAACCACCAGTGTATGATCGTCCTAAGAGTGTACTTGAGTTTATTTTTTACTTCATAAGTATGTGGTGCCCATGTGCATGCACTGTGTCTGATACATGTGTATTTTTGTTTGTACATATTTTTTTTCCGTACAGGTTATAAATACAGGTTCCATAGATATTTGATTCTTGTGTGTGCCTGCAAAATCAATCCTATTTGATCCTACCCTATTTGAGAAAAACAAAAGTGCAGACGATAAAAAAGAGGAAGGGATGTGATGAGAGGTGTATCATTCCTTGTTGTAAGCACTTGCATCAGTTCCTGTCTCTAGTTAAACATTAAGAGGTTTTCTATCACAGGCCGTGGACTGGCTGTGGAGCCTGTGTTCATGAATGGAGGTGAATGCAGCACCTCCACACTGCTATATCCTGAGGCCCTGCTGAGGCAGACAGGAGGCTGCCAGGGGCTCGTCACAGGCCAGTTGAAGGGATCCTCTGTCTTTGTTCCTCTGGATGGGACAAGACAGGAATGACGACACGTCAGCCATAATGGCCACGTCTGTAGTTTTCTACTGCAGCAGGAACTCAGTCAGCGGCTGACTGGGAGGGAGACAGAGGAAGTACGGAGGTGGAGCGCAACCCAAATCAAATATTTCAGTGTGCAAAATGTAGCATAATATAGTTGCAGTTTGGAATTTTACAGATGAACCACTAAAATTTAAACAAAATGAAGTACAATTCAGGAGTTAATAGTGTATTAGCACCAGTTTTGTTTTGTTTTGTTTTGTTTTCATTTCCTCATGAACCAAAATCTTCAGAATTCATAGAATTAGATACTACTTAAGAAAAGTAATTCTTCCCACTACAAAAAATTAGGCTTGGGTGCTCAGTTGGCTCAGGTGCCTGCAATGTAACCGCAATGTCCTTAAACCAAGCATCCTATATCTAATAAAGACCTTCTGTTGAGTGGGTTTTTAGAATTGAATGCCACAAATTATATCACTTTAATCTGAACAATGTTCAGAATTTCAAACCAGATTTTTAAAGCATGTGGTTAGTGAGGCCGGACTGATTCATTGGTTTGCCAATACATCAGTTCAACACTAGATTTAAACGAAAAAGCAGATATTGCACTGTCAGTGACATGATAAGTTCTGATATGAGTAGTATTTTTGTGTTGCATATTTGCAGCTAAATGTCACCAGTGTCAATATTTTACTTTCCACATATTTGTGGTAGCATTGAACCTTTACAATAACTTTTCATAATAGTGTCAATGCTGTTTCAGAGGCTTCATCACTCTGACAAGAATAACATTTTAAGAAAATCAAGTGTGTATTCATAGGTCCATGCAGTCCACACTCTTTGGTCTGTGTGGAATTTTGGCTTTGGCAGAAAATGTGAAATTTTGTTGCTTAATTAGGTGAAAAGGGTCTTGTAGTCGTTGGCCAGTGTCTGATCACACACACTCTGTGGTCATCCATCTCAGGGTGTCTTTGTTCCCCTGGACAGGACAAGACAGAAGCGACAACATGTCAGCCATAATGGCCATGTCTGTAGTTTTCTGCTGTGGTCGGCTGAGGAGGAGGGCAGCAGAGCTGAGAGGAAGTATGGAGGTGGAGGGAAACTAAATGAAAAAATCGTAGACATTACTGACAACAAAGAGCACACTGGGCTTGTGAGGGGCTTTTGCTGCAAAATGGAAAAATCATACAAAGTATACATTTAAGCTGTAGCCTACAGCTTGGATAACAAAGAGCTTCGTATTAATTTAGACAACAGGGCAGATTAAATGCACAGAGAGCCATAGTTACATGCAAAAAAGAGAAAAAGCCTTATTTGCTCAATACAAACTCCCCCACACCATTCATAGATTACAATCCAAAATACTATTCAGGGTTAGAGCAATTTTCACTCCCATATCAGCAAGTAAAGTACCACTCAGGTGCCCTTGAGCAGGGCACTTAACCTCCTTACTGGCTAACTACTGAGGCCTGCATTTGGGCTGGGCAGCTCCCAGATGTGAATGGCTCCATAAAGTGTGAATCGTCCTGAAAAAAGGGCCCCCTAACCAATGTAAAACAAAGGTTACAAAAACAGCCATAATGCTCTGGGATATTGATCAGTGATAAGTTATGACCGGAGGGTATTGATCTAGGCTCTATGTCTGCAGCAATGAGGCCGAGAGAATACAGCACTGACCATGAATATTTCAGAGAGCAGAAATAAGAGAGAAAAAAAACCAAGAAAACCCTTCTGCAGATCTGACAAGTTTAAAGCGTTAGCACCCCATTTTTTCCACAGTGTACTGCCAGTGTTTTGTAGAGACAAGTTATGGGCAGTAGGTATTGATTGAGCCAGTTTTGTGACCACAGTACTGACACCGAGATAGACAGAGCATCCCGCTATCGATCTATTGGTAGGATTATCCAAATGCTAACTGTTAGCCTATTGCCGTGACGTTGACTTCCCCCAGCTAACATTCTTAAAAATAACCGCCTTAATAAAAAAAATATGATGTGGTAGAATTATTTTCCTCTGCACTAGTTGTCTCTGTGCTGGTCCTCAAACACAGTGGTGGCTGGCAGGTGCCTGAAAGGTTCATGTGATGGAGGGGAGAGGAGGACAAGAAAAAATAGCAACAACATTACTTGCAAACTATTTTTTAGTACTCAGGAGAACGTTTTTATTTTTGTCCTCCAACATGTGTTCATGTGTTGAATGAAGAAAACAAACAATAGCAAACTCCAGCAACCAACTTGTGTGTGGCTGCTGCTCTTCAGGCGCAGAGTGATACAAGAAGTGCAGAACTTACTGGATCTTTCTGGACACTGATAAAAGCAAAAAAGCAGTTATAAACAGTAATTTGAGCACAACTATCGTCCATGTGCACTCAGTATTCATAACCTTTTTTGAGTGGATTAAGGTGGTTATATTTAAGAATGTTAGCTGGGGGGAAGTCCACAGCAATGGCAGGAGGCTAACAGTTAGCATTTGGAGCATCCAGCCAGTATCCAGCACTCAGTATGAATTATGAATTAAAAATCTCCAGTAATGAGTAGAGTTGATTGTATGATTGTGATTATAACTGATAGGATATTTTAGCACGAGTGCTGCATTTGTCTATGTTCCTACACCTCTCCAATTCATGATGCCAAGTGGGAGAAACTAAAATCCCAAATATCCCACTTGTGATTACCCCAAGAAGGCTTGCTTCATCCCAGTCAGCAGTTCATATTAATGGTAAATTCAGTGAGACATGGATGTAATACAAGTTGAGATTGTCGATGTTGAGATTAGATCTCCTGACAGATTTCTTTGATTTCTGTCAGGGAAATTGGTGGGAAAGTACCGACAAACAACATGATCAGCTTGAGATATTCAAGTTATGCACAACTGAAACATTAGCAGCTGAAAGCTGCCAAGCTGTGGTCACTGAGGGATGTTTTGTATTTTAGAATTGAAACATCTCAGCTTTCAGAATGTCCCTCCATGACTTTTCCAAGAACCAAATTCTGTACAAACCACTTAAAATATATAACCTACAAGACACTGTAGGAGGTTGTAAAAATACATTTAGCTGCTCTGTTCTACAGTAACTCACCATTTCCATACACTTGTTTTCAGTGGTAAGAGCCATCTGCCTCTGCGCCTTCAACTGGTGCTGCTCTATGGCAAATTCTGGCAGTAAGATGGGTAGAGATTCCCATGACAAACAACAAAACGAGACACTTGGTCAAAAATAATCTTGCCTTGCAAATTTTGAATTTTGAAAATAGCAATTAATTACTGTTGTCAAAAAGACAACAGCAATTAATTGCTATTTTGTTTAATTTATAAATTTGTGAATATAAAATGTAACCTGAATTATGATTATTGTCACTATTTCTATTTTTATGTCATGACTTAATTTAGTGTTCTTTTAATTTCTACCCCCACTGCAAGTGGAATGCCTTTTGGTAGACCCCCAGTTTAAGCAAGAATCTCTCAGTGCTCAGTGGCAACACTTCCTGTCTGTGGTGGGGTCAAAAAGTTGCACTTGAACACATCCCAAAGACTACAGCCAATGGCCACCTAGCATGTATGTTCTGCATCTGCAGAGAGGAAGTAACTCTCCATATCAGCAGGTGGCAGTAGTCTGTGTTTGTCATTCAAAAAAGGAAACCAGATGACGCTGGAATGTGGTTATACAAACCATAAACAAAGCAACTCACTCTCACTCATCACATACGGTTTCATAATATAGCTTCTCTGAAAAATGATAAGAAATTGCAAATGGAAAATGTGTTTTTTGATTGTCAAAGAAGGAAGAAGAGGTGGAATACTTGTTGGCTGTTAGATCACTCTAACAGCCAGTTAGAGTGATCTCTCTCACTGACCGGTTCTGTCACTGATTCAACATACTCAGCAAAAAAGCCACCAACAGGGGTCCGACTAGTGCCATTGGTGCAGGAAATACGAGGGCCACAGACACCCACCAACGGCATAGTTGGTGAAGTATTAGCCTACAACTGCCCATCAGGTTGGTGTGTCACAGCCTTAGGGTGGTTATATAGACAGGTCATAAACTAAATGAAAAAAACAGCACAAGGTGTTGGGTCACCAGGAGCCATCACAAAAGCTTTAATGATCTTTGGTGTGGATTTTCCAAGTCTCTGGAAGTCTCCTGGTGGATGAAGGACCATTCTTCCAAAATATATTCCCTCATTTTGATGGTGGTGGTGGAGAGCACTGTCATGGCTCCAAAATAGCAGGGTTGAGATGTGGTAAGTGCAAAGGTTATAGCATATGATTTATATCATTTTCATCCTCATCAAACCAGTCAGCGTGCCCTCAAGCCTTGTGGATAGGGACATTGGCATCCAGGAAGAATGAATAAATGAATAAAATTAAATATAATGACACCAAAACTTTTGAAATACAGACCATCCACTGTATCAACCAAAGCCAAGAGATGAATGAAAAAGTATGTGATGGAATGAGGTTGACGACATGAGCATAAAAATTGAATACATTTTCTCCGCAGCCCCCAAGTCATTATGAGCTGAAAACGTATTGTCATTCTTGCTAGAAGTGTCAAGGAGACAGATAACTGAACTGAGGTGAAATGGAATCACAGGCACTTGTGACTATTGCTACATCCATAAAGATGTCAAAGGACTGCTGGGAGATTAGAAGTGCTTTAGAGCAAATCTGTGATTCTGAAAACAAACAAAGAGGTCATCCAAGCTCATTAACCTGATGGAGAATCACTGATAGAGCATAGGAACTGGCTTTAGGACTCATCTTAATATCTCAACTGATTAGTGGATAGTAGTGTTGTGTGGATAAAACTGCAACCAACAGATTCCAAGAGTAAATAGTAGATTTGGGTTATGGGTCAGCGAAACAATCTTATGAATAAATGCAGATTGGTTGCAGGCTAAAAAGACTAAAATGATAACAATATAAAGAACCATACAGAAGAACATTCTTTGCTATATTACCACATTTTAGCGGAAGCTTTACCCCTTCTCACTTTGTGCAGTGTTAGGCATGGAGGTTCACCATGTTGTGCATTTGCATTTGGGTGAATTGCTGATTTGGGCTTATTCAGCTGAATATCACATCACTAGTGGAACTGAAGTCACCTTTGATGTACACTAAATGGAAACAAGTATTGGACCATACCTCTTAATCATTGAATTCTGATGTTTCATTCAATCCCATTGTCAATTGTCATTGTGTAAAATCCAGTAGCTAGCCATGCAGTCTGCCTTTACAAACATTTGTGAGAGAATGGCTCGTTCCAAAATAGCTCACTGAACTCCAGCGTGGTGCTGTAATAGTAATGTAATAGGATGCCACCGCTGCAACAAGTCAGCTGGTGAAGTTTCTTCCCTCCTAGATATTCCACCATCAACTGGAAGTGTTATTATTGCAAAGTGGAAGTGTTGTAAAGTTACAGAGCTGGGCTGCCGAGCACTGAGTAAAAGTGGCCAGCGCTCAGCTGACTCAATAACTGCAGAGCTACAAACCTCCTCTGGCATCAACATCAGCACAAAAACTGTGCGCCGGGAGCTTCATGGCATGGGTTTCCATGGCCAGCAGCCACATGCAAGCCTTATATCACCAAGCACAATGCCAAGTGCTGGATGGAGCGGTGTAAAGCACGCCGCCACTGGACTCTGGAGAGGTGGAAACGTGTTCTGTGGAGTGACCAATCAGGCTTCTCTATGTGGCAGTCTGATGGACGAGTCTGGGTTTGGTGAATGCCAGAAGAACGTTCCCTGCCTGACTGCATTGTGCCGACTGTAAAGTTTGGTGGAGGAGGGATAATGCTATGGGCTTGTTTTTCTGGGGTCGGCCTCGGCCCCTCAGTTCCAGTGAAGGGAAATCTTAATGCTTTATCTTACCAATGCATTTTGGACAATTCTCTGCTTCCAGCTTTGTGGGACAATTTGGGGAAGGCCCTTTTCTGTTCCAGCATGACTGAGCCCCAGTGCACACAGCAAGGTCCATAAAGGCATGGCTGGCTGAGTTTGGTGTGGAAGAACTTGACTGGCCTGCACAGAGCCCTGACCTCAACCCCATCCAACACCTGTGGAATGAACCAGAAAGGAGACTGCGAGCCAGGCTCTCTGGTCCAACATCAGTGTTTGAGCTCACATATGCTGTTCTGGATGAACGGGCAACAATTCACACAGACACACTCCAAAATCTTGTAGAAAGCCTCCCAGAAGAGTGGAAGCTGTTGTAGCTGCAAAAAGGGGGACCAAGTCCATATTAATGACTATGGATTTAGAATGGGATGTCAGAAAAGCTCCTGTAGGTGTAACGTGTAGGTATTCCAATACTTTTGTCCATGTGGTGTCCATGTAGCGTATACTGGCATGACAGGGCGCAAATGTATGCATTTCCTTTAATCGCAAGGCATCGTGGTGGCATCACAGCCCACCCTTATTTCCTGTCTCTTTATACTGTGTATGTTTTGGCTCTGCATTCTCAATTCATGGTGTCATCATTCAATAATATCACAATATCATTTTTTATACACTACCAGTCAAAAGTTTGGACACACCTTCTCATTTAATATTTTTTATTTATTTCCATGATTATTTACTTTGCAGATTCTCACTGAAGGCATCAAAACTATGAATGAACACATATGGAATCGTGTAGTAAAAAAAAAGTGTGAAATTACTCAAAACATTTTTATATTTTAGATTCTTCAAAATAGCCACCCTTTGCTTTGATTACTGCTTTGCACACTCTTGCCATTCTCTCGATGAGCTTCATGCGGTAATCATCTGAAATGGTTTCCAACAGTCTTGAAGGAGTTCCCAGAGATGCTGAGCACTTGTTGGCCCTTGTGCCTTCACTCTGCAGTCCATCTCATCCCAAACCATCTCCATTGGGTTTAGGTCAGGTGACTGTGGAGGCCAGGTCATCTGCCGCAGCACTCCATCACTCTCCTTCTTGGTCAAATAGCCCTTACACAGCCTGGAGGTGTGTTTGGGGTCATTGTCCTGTTGAAAAATAAATGATGGTCCAACTAAGCACAAACCGGATGGGATGCCATGGGGCTGCAGGATGCTGCATGGTAGCCCCCACAATCACACCTCCTCCTCCATGCTTCACGGTGGGAACCATGCATGTAGAGACCATCCGTTCACCTTTTCTGCGTTGCACAAAGACACAGTGGGTGGAACCAAAGATCTCAAATTTGGACTCATCAGACCAAAGCACAGATTTCCACTTTCCACTTGTTTTCTTTGTGTTTCTTGGCCCACACAAATCTCTTCTGCTTGTTGCTCTTCCTTAGTAGTGGTTTCTTAGCAGCTATTTGACCATAAAGGCCTGATTGGCGCAGTCTCCTCTGCACAGTTGATGTAGAGATGTGTCTGCCACTCTGTGTGGCATTTATCTGGGCTCTAATCTGAGGTACTGTTAACTTGCCATTTCTGAGGCTGGTGACTCGGATGAACTTATCCTCAGCAGCAGAGGTGACTCTTGGTCTTCCTTTCCTGGGGTGGTCCTCATTTGAGCCAGTTTTGTCATAGCACTTGATGGTTTTTTCAACTGCACTTGGGGACACATTCAAAGTTTTTGCAATTTTCCGGACTGACTGACCTTAAGCTCTTAAAGTCACAATGGACTGTCGCTTCTCTTTACTTAGCTGATTGGTTCTTGCCATAATATGAAATCTAACAGTTGTCAAAAAGGGCTGTTATAGCTGTGTACCAACCTGACTTCTGCACAACACAACTGATGGTCCCAACCCCATTAAGAAGGCAAGAAATTCCACAAATGAACCCTGACAAGGCACACCTGTGAAGTGAAGACCATTTCAGGTGACTACATCATGAAGCTCACTGAGAGAAGGCCAAGGGTTTGCAGCGCTGTCAACAAAGCAAAGGGTGGCTACTTTGAGGAATGTAAAATATAAAACATATTTAGAGTTATTTAACAATTTTTTCTTTGCTACATAATTCCATATATCTTGCTTCATATATTTGATGTCTTCAGTATGTATCTACAATGTAGAAAGTAGTAAAAATAAAGAAAAAATATTGAATGAGAAGGAGTGTCCAAACTTTTGACTGGTAGTGTATATTCTAGCATTTAAAGAATAATAAAAAACAATCTTTACTGAAAAATTCAATGATGAAAATTCAACACAATTTCATATAATTTTATGTGAGCACAAGTTCTGACATACAAACCACATGTTATCTATATAAGTGAAGTGAAGAGTACATTCCTCCAATCCACCATGGAGGGATTATGGGGCAATAGCATGAATTTGACACAATATTTTCATGTGTTTGTTACGTGAAACAGTAACAGTTAGTTAACAACTTAACAACTTAACAACTTTGGTCAAAGTTAGGGTTATATTTAGTGCTAGATTTATGTTAACTAAAAATTTGGCTAGAGTTATGCAGCAATAACAACATGGAGAAAGCTGAACAACAACAAAAAATCAATCACAAGGTAATCTTCTCGTCATGAGTTATGAACTGAACCCAGACAAAGGATCATACCAAACCAGTCGCCAGAATAAAATAAAATTGCCATTTTACATTTCTGCAAATCAACAAATGCACTGAAATGTCAATGTTTCTGAGTCAAAAATGTATTGCATATCAACATATACATATATAGCCAATATAATGTTGTTAGATAGTTAAGCCAATTTCATTTGCTTTGTTAGCCTCATTAGCCACCAAAAGTTCTTGGTTAAGGTTAGGAAAAAGGTCATGGTCGCATTTGAATTTTTGGCTTAATCATCCCCCTTATAAAGTTGTGCTTCTGCAACTAACAAAGCCATCGCCATTGGCAAACCACAGAACTGATAACAGACTTGGTAAAGCAAAAATTTCCCTGGGGCCCCTAAAGGGAGCGCTTAACTCCACCTAATGTCAAGTCCTGAAAACACAACAGTGCTGCTGCTTTTAGGAAAACTAATGTGGAGGACTTTATCACGGTGATATATTGGTGTGAAGAAAGTTTGAAGTCTCTGAAAGTTCATTTTCATATCATAGTGGAATGAATGGAAACCACTGGCTGAATAAATGGGAGGAAAAATGATATGGCTGTTCAAAAATAGGACTGCTTGCTTTTGGAAGAGATTAGCAGAAACTTGAAATGCATACATTTTGTAGATTTACGCTAAACATGCAGAGGCATTGGTATGCTGCTTTAAGATAACTGCACCTCTTGTGTCACATACATGTATTTTTTAACTGTGTATGTTCAAGCACTGTGGTATGTAGTGTATTTTAGTGTATTCTACAAATGATCATAGTGAATGACTAATAGCATTTTGGTTTTGAATATCATAAGAAAGTTAAACTGTTGGCTCAACCTTCATATGCATCATGTAATATCCAAGGACATACACAATAGACCAACAGACCAATAGAATCCATCTGCCATCTCCTTCCAGAGAATATAGAGAAACTTTAAAATTCTTTATGAGATAACAATTTAGGCCTATATGTTTCTTGGGAAGCAGATTAAAGAATATTATTTGTGAGATAAGGGATGGAGATTTAATAATAACAAAACTAATAAGGGAAAATGTTTGAGAAGTTTGAGTGCATTCCTTTATTAAGAGGAGAGGGAGGGATTTTTTTTGTTGTTGTTGTTTTTATTTATTTATTTATTTTGCTATTTTTGGTGCCCATCAGCTTCAGTTCACATCAACTCCACCATGCAATATTCTAGTAAATAGATCACCCATGGACACTGAGGCCTCTCTCAAGCAGAAACACAACGCACAAAAAGATTATCAACAGAGACAGAGGGATTCTTGATGATTTTGTAATAGGGTTTATTCCTCTTTCCTGTCATTAGTATAACGATGACAAATCCATTTGATCTCCACTGTGTGATGTTATATGAACTTCACCAGGGAAACTCCCTCCTCTCCTACCCAGATGAGCCTGAAATCTGAACCCTTGCATTCCTTTTTTCTCTTAATTGAAGCATCGAGAGGCAAATTAAACAATAGCCCGATGTAATTAAATCTCAGCAATACCCTGTTGTGGTGCTTTGAGTCTGTAATGATGTTTTTGCCACGCTCCTCTTTTCCGATCCCAACCAATTAAAACCTGCTAAAGAGTGTAAAGACAGCTGGATCGAGTTCTGCTTAATGCCGGTGTTGCGGTTTTCGAGCTGTCCTCCAGAGGTGCTGAAATCCAATAAATGCTATAATTGTGGTTCCTTAATGACAAGACGCAGGTGCAGGGTGATTTGTTTTTCTTTATTTGGCGTGCAGGATAAGATTTACACAAGGCAAAAAGTTTAAGTCGTTTTATTGCCACAGAAACAGCCAATGAAGAGATACTAATGTGTGTAGGCTTCATGGCTGCGATGCTTAATTAAAGAACAATAGCAGCATTTTTGGCACGTCAGCCTCATATCATTCTTGCGTGTATAGAAGTCAACACCAAATATGTTTACTGAGACACTTGCTAATAACTGCTGTGGGCAGTAACAGCATAAAGTGATATGAAAATACCACATTCAGTGAAAACACCAGACAAGATTTTGGTCGTTTTCTTATCCAGGGTACCTCTAATTGCAGCAAAGGAGCACTGTGCATACATGGGTTTGTTAAAGTAGACGGCGATAATTTTTAATAGAAGCTACAATATTGAATTGTTTGTAATATTCAATGTCTTTCATGTTGATATTTGACATTTGCATTTAAAGTGAGATGCTGTTAGGCCCAAATTTTCAAAATCACACAAGGAAATGGTAATTACAGTTACTATTTTTCAAATATTTCAAACACCAAAATTGCAAGATAAAAGGAAGTAGTTGGAGGAAATTGTTGTATGTCCAAATATTAAATGGATTGCATTCCTATAGCATTTTTCTAGCCTGCTAACCACTCAAAGCGCTTTACTATGTTTTGCCTCACATTCACCCATTCACACACACATTCACACACTGAGGGCAGAGGCTGCCATGCAAAGTGCCAAGCTGTCCATCAGGAGCAGTTAGGGGTTCAATGTCCTGCTCAAGGACTCCACTTTCTGGAGGAGCCAGGGATCCAACCAGGAACCTTCCAATTACCAGATGACTAAATATTCATTTGTTCAAAACACTTGTTGGCCTCTTTCAGAAACAAAATCCATTGGGTTTTCCAGTTAAAAATTCCAAGGTGGTGAACAGAAGTTTTCATACATAAATCCAACAGAGAAACTGGCAGAGACATTTTACAGGAGACTGTAGAAACACAGTTATTGGCAAGATGAAGCTGCAGGAGCTGGTGGGCTGTTTGCATGCTGTCTCTTTGTCCTGTAGAGTTCCCCGGAGACCCAGTTCTGAAACTTACCTCCAACCCTCACCTGCATCTGCTTCTGGAGAGTTCCTATTCTATTCTATTCTATTCTATTGTGCTTACTCTATTCTATGCCATTCTACTCTATTCTCTTCTATAGTATTCTACTTACACTATTCTATTCTATCCTATTCTACTTTACTCTCTTCTGCTCTGTTCTAAACCGTTCTTCTCTATTTTACTCTATTCTATCTCATTTTATTTTATTTTACGCTTTTCTACTCTATTCTGTTCTACTCCACTCCATGTTTTATTCTACTTTATTCTATTCTATTCTATTTTATTCTACTCTACTTCACTCTGTTCCATTCTGTTCTATTCCATGTGATGTGACTGGGTGAGTTGTTTAACCAGTGTCTGTACAACTGAATGGCATTCAATTATAAGCACTATTATCAGCCTGGAGGTTATGTCCCCTGTCTAATTCACTCCTACTCTGTTGTCACAATGTTAAGACCCCCCCTCCCCCCTCCTTCCTTATCTAAACTCCACACATCGGCCATCTGATAATAAGGCCTGATGATGATGTCTCCAGCCCCACACCCCTACCCCTCCCACTCATATACAGCTAAATGAAAGCAGGGAGAGGATGAGCTTCTCCTACGCTGCTTTAACAGCATTAGGATGACGTTGGGGCAGGTACAG
>OMLB01022104.1:0-12727 GCA_900302555.1 Myripristis jacobus
GGGGGTGTTCACTGACAAACTTTCCCAGGAGAAGGAAAATGAGTGTGTCAGGCTGATTTTCCCTTTCTATTTCTTATCGTTTCACTCATGCTCATGTATGTTTTTCTCTTGAGAATTCACTGCAACTGACCCAAGTTCCCCTCTGGAATCAATGAAACGTTTCTGATTCTGATTCCAATTTAATATCTATATCTGTGTGATTTTGTGAGTTTACACTGATGTCTTACCTCGATCAAGTGCAGCTGTAACCGTCTCTGACTGGCACCTCATGTTGTTGTCAGCTGTCTTTTGCTCTTCCTAATTGTCTCTGAATTTGTTTCTTTGCTTTTTTTTTTTTTTTTTTTTTTTTTTTTTTTTGACTATATTTGGGTTCTGACTTGGTTTTTCCACTATCCAACTTGCAGTGACATTGCCAGGCATATTTTGTCATTTGCCTATAAATTAAAAATAAATAAATAAATAAGTGGGAAACGAAAGTGAGAAAATGAGAGTAGCACCATTTAGTGAAGATGAAATAATTATGTTGGTTGCGGACAAGAAGGGTCATTTCCTCCCATGTTCTTCTGTTAAATATCTAACTTTGTTTCTCACAGTACTAAACCTTGTTCCCTGTTCATGGTGTCTTTTTCTAGTCCTGTGGTTTTTTTTGAGTCAATATCACATCAGTAAACACTGCTGCACCACTACACCACTGCATGTCCTAGTTTACAAGCCAATTTCGTGACAATTTTTCTGCCCAAATAAGGGATCCCAGATTCTGACCAGTCAGAAAATTTAACAGTGGTGTAAGATTATCGCTTTCATGTCGCCTTCTTACCTGAGTTCAGAGAAGGAAAGGTGAAGCTGACTATAACATACTAGGACTGCAAATCACAAGCATTTTCAGTGGCGATTTTACGTATTAATTATTTTTACATTTCATTGATTGAACATTTCGTACATCAAATGTTGAATATAAAGCCAAATGCTCATGGGAAGTTAGCACAGTCCAAAGTTTCTTCCTTTGTCTCACCAGCCATAAAAGTAATTTCAGTAATTTTACAGAGAAAAATCAAACCTTAGCATTTGTGAAGCTTTCCACTTGATAAGACTAAATAACTGATTATGTGTTGATCGACTAATTGATTAATCAACTAACTGTTTCAGCTCTACAATATCCAGTCCTGTGGTGTTAACCCATACATCGTTTACCCAAAAGAACTCATCCTGTGAACATGGACGTGGGGGAAGCACAAGGTTCTGAAGTGAAAATATATATATATATATTTGTTGCGGAATCTTTAATTTGTGGTTTAATGTGTGGTTGTTTTTTCTTGCTGTTTTTTTTTTTTTTTTTTTACCCAATAAGGCACCTTAAGGGGGTCAGATCCAAATCCCAGAAATAATTCTGACTGTAGCTTCAGCAGTATTTCACCTCCCATGCAGAATATATACGGATGACCTTTTCAGCATCCTGTAGGTTTTCCTCTCCACTCACATTTTCTTTGGTCCAAACTAAAGAGGAAATCTTCACTGATGAGCTTCACACTGCAACAACTACAACCAAATTAGGGCTTGAAAATAAAAGTCACATGGGCTTACATGTAGCTGTCTTATTGGTCAGAGATCCTGGTTGGTGTGAGATTTTGGAGTCATGGGGGAGTCAAAAAAAAAAAAGTTTTGCAACCCCTCTCAGTGCTCTGCGCTGTAAGTTACCTTCTCTGGTATTCAGCCTTCTTTAGAAACAGATGAATATGAGCAATTTCCCCCTGTAGTCCACTGGAGTGGACATGTCTGTAACTTTCTGAACTTTCTCAATCATATTTTTGCAAAATAATTGTTTTTTTTCATGCCCTGAGAAGAGTAAAAACACATAAGAAAAAAAATCTTGAGTCAGGCTTTCATAATTCATGCATCAGAGGGTTGAAAGACCAAATAAGTCTGTTTTCTTTGCTGTTGCTTTGCTCTGCCACTAGTGAATGAGGAACAGAAACTTTAATTTAAATTTAGAAAGCTTTATGCAGCAATTCATCCCATTCTTCTGAATTGTCCAGAAAACCACAACCTGTCCAACTGGGGTCCTGACTAGATTACCACTAATACCATGAACTTTTGATCTGTCTGCTGAAATGAAATGAAGAGACCACAGATGCAGGAAGAGTGAACTTCTTTTTATTCTTCTGATTTGACTCGGCTTGATTGCGACACTTATGTACAGGTTAACATCATCTGCATACAACATTGTCATGAACTCAGTGTTCATGACTCCAGACACGTACATGTAAATGTTACAATCAATTAATAGCTATATGTTTTTGAACAGTGGGGGTGCATTCAGACGCTGCAACATTTTGCAAACATTTGTACTGCAGTTTTGAGTCAATATACATTCAGCACTGACCCTGCATTCCCAGCATAGCATGATAATATTGATTTGGAAAAAACCCGATAGACTTTGTGGCTGTATTTTGCCCAGAAATGTACTGGGATTTACATGACAATATATGATTCAAACATGTAATGTGTAAATTGTCTTTGCAGTGTTGGCAACCCCACAATTCACAGTCTCTACTGATTACACTTCCATAAATGAAGAATCTTTAAGCCTAAGGAAAACCAAAGTACAACAAAAAGAAAATTGAGCTCAACATAAAAGGTTTTTCTAATGTTTTGTGCACAGAGCATAATGTTTTAGAGCTCACAAAATGTCTGGAAATGTTCTTGACAGTTGTTATTTTACACAAACATTTAATGATGTCTGTATATGCAAGGTCTGCAAGGTTTTGCTGTAATTTATTTAGTATGAGCAGTGATTCATAAATAGCATGGCAAGATAAATAAATTAGAACATGTGTCAGCACTTACTGTGGTTTACAAAAAAATCCCATTATAAAAATTAGAAAATGACAATAACATATAATCAAGCTGAAATAGCTCTTCATTTGCTAGGAAATAGCAAAGGGTTAAATTGCAGCAGACAACAAAGTACATGAGTGAAACAACAAAAAAATCTATCTACAATCGAGCAAAGCAAAGCGAAGCTGCAGATTAGCAGTGGTTATGAAGAAACGCGCCTCCATGTTCATTATTCCTTCCTCTACCTTGATGAGAGGATCACATTCTATCCATTGGCAGGGTGCTATATATATTACAAAATGTAAAACAAAACCAATGCTTTGAAACAGTTTAGAAAAAATATGATCAACTTTGGGATTAAATCTGAATCTTCATCTTATTCTGACAGTTTAAATAATGACATAATCTCAAATCAGTAATGAAAATACAGTGTTGTGGAGTGTAACAATTATAGCTGCACCTTGGTGCCGTTTTACCATTTTTTCCAAACAAATCATTAACTGATATTAGCCTCATAAGACTAAAGTGACAATATGGATCATCCAAAGTCACATCATTTAATCAAAAATGAGAACTGATGAGAATCTGAGAACTTGCTACTTGTTATTGAGAAAAACTTAGTAGCTGTATTTCATTAACAAACAAAGACTTTGGGGGGTATTTGTTTTTTTTTTTCTTTTTCTTAATATGAGCATTAAAAACAAACAGTTTGGAATGAAAGCTTTCAAATGTGGACGATTAAACTGAAGTCACATTGTATCTTTAGTATGTAAATGCACAGGCAAAATGTACATGCATAAGGACTGTTTAAAGGCCAAATCCATAGCAGCTGCATGGCGCCCCCTTGTGGAGGCACTGTTGCCCATTCTGTAGCTTCATTTACATTGTGAATTATTGGATTCAAGACTTATCAGAGCTGAGAGGTTACAGGAAAACTAAACATGATGCATGAGTTACATGAATTCTGTGTTTATGTTGTCAGTGTTATAAACAGTGAAGTTCAGTACATGTAAAAAAAAAACCTGTACACTGGGGAACGGGTTATTGAATATTCAATTAAATAAATTCCAGTAATTTGTCTCTGAGTGAAACTTTTCAACAACACATGCGTGTTGCAGCTGTTGCATCACAGAATTTAAACGTACATGTGTACCTGAAACACCAAAAACCACGAGATGATGCTATCGTTTTGTCATATTTCCACATCTCACATACAGTGGTTAAGATAATGATAAGCTTGACTTTGCTATACTGGACACACACCAATTCTGACAGTGTAATATCGGACAGGCGTCAACATTCAAACACATTTTGAAACCATGCTTTTGAGTAGAAAAGTTGTGCGTGTCATCCTCATTGTGCACTGAACTCTGAGGTTCGGTTTGGTCCGTAGTGACAGGAGACGGTGTTGTATCAGCTGTGCTGCCAGGTAGACACGCTGGTAGCCACTGCAGAACACCCACCACATGCATTTATCCTGCATCCATCCCATAATACTACACAACAACGCTCACTTGAAAGGTATCCAGTAGAGCCCACTACAAATCTCCAACATTGATTCCCAGCAACTTCAAACAGCTGGGGAAGAAAAATGCGCTTGGTTTTTCCGAGCGGTTCCTCGTAGGCGTCGGGGCCAAAGTGCAGCCGCAGCTCAGCGAGCCTGCAGGAAACGGTGGGGCTTCTACAATGGCTACATTTGTGTGAAAACAGTACTAAACAATGACACAGACCCCAGGTATATAAAAGAGAACTGGCATGCATCCCAACGCTCCAGGATTCACAAAATCACTCCTCATTCTCTCCACCACCTCCTTGTTTTTTTTGTAAATTCATCGCGGAGGAGACGTTAGAAGTCATTTGCTCTCAGTGCGGGACAAGCAGGTGTTTCCTCCCGAGGAAGTCTTTTCGGTTTTGAGGTTTGACCTCGCTCTGAGTGCACCCGGAATATGACATCACTGACAGAACTTGACAAGGGGTTATTATCAGGTCAAATATAAGGAGAATAATGTCAAAGTATTATTATAATATGAGAATTATGAGTATAACACTAAACTTACAGTTAATGTTACAGTCAGCTTTAGTGGTTAACCTCAGTAACGTCAAGTTTTTATGCAGTGCATAAAAACTTGGATTTGAGATGTATTGTGGGCTTGGGCTACCTCAATTATGATCAGGCCACTTCATCAATAGCAGCATCCATCTTTGATAATGGAGGAGCAACTAAAGTCTCCCAAATAGCCTCCTTCCAACCTTCCCATGCTCCCTTTCAGTTCTTTCCTGGTGGGAGATGACTGGTAGTGTAGTGCGGGAAGGGAGGAAAGGAGGAGCAGTGGCAAAGCTTTGGGATGCATCATCTGGATCACAATGCCAAATAAAATCCTTTCAGGCTTTTTAATCACTTGTCTGAATCAGTGATGGGCAAACAAAGCGCCAAGGAGGGCTGAATCTGCAGGTTTTCCTTTCTACTGAACACTAAACGAGCTGATCAGCACTTCCGACTACAGAGGAGGAACTAGTGTGTGAGATCATCTGGTGAGGTCACTGGTTCAAAAGAAAACCTGAGCTGTCTGTCAGATCTAAGAATACAAAACATGAAAGCACACTCAGATAACCCATGTTTCAAGTGTCTTCGTTTATGCCTCTGGATTATATTCTGATAGGGTTAGTCCAACAACATAACAATGCCAGTGTAAGACAGACGATCTGCACTGTTATTTGCAAGAGATGGTGGCACAATTTTCCAACAATGGAAGCATGAGAAATGGCGATTCATCATACCGCTCTACTAGGCGCAGCATGGATGCCGCTGGACTGGGATACATCTGCAGAAATCTGATAAGAATCGTATTTCAAACCATCTCCAAATGTGGCTTGGATTAAATTGCAGAAATAACATTTGTTGTTTCTTTTTTGCTGTCCAGACTTTCTAAAATCAATCTGGATATGCCAAAAACAGATTTAGACTGGCAGTCTGGACAAGGCCTAAATTTCTCATATATGGGCGTACTTCCCAAAAGTATAACATGAGACAGCGACACTTTGTAAAATGACTAATCCACTGGCTCATTGGAAATGCTGATCTGCTGTCACCAATGACCTGTGTGTCACCTGAACTGACCTCTGGACAGATGGTGTTTTCCCTTAACTTCAAACAAATTTTTTAAAAAAGCCATACAAACTCACTATTCTGGAAGCAGCAGGTGGAGTAAACAGGATGTGAGGGGAAGGACGGATGTATATTGTCTTGTTTTGCCAGCTAGCTGAGTGAGGACACATCTGACTACCAGGTGTAAAAGCAACATGGTTAAACTTGGATCTGGATACAAATCGAATGAAATGACCGGGTGTGGCCTTCCTCACAGTTTGAGGTGGGTGTGTTTTGACATTGTACAGAGGACATGATTAATCAGAACGTACAGCTGTTGATTTTCTGGCTTTGTACTGCGGAGCACCACGTGAGCATATTAGTGATGGATCTTGAGGCTTTTTATTTGTTGTTGTTGGCCACCATATGAACGGGCTGTCCATCCTGCCATTCTTTTGCTTTAGAACTGGGGTTAACGAGTTACATATCTTATGTAAAACGCAAGGGAACGCAGAGTAACACAAGAACACACACTGAGAAAGAGGCCTGCAGACTCATTGCCCTCCACGGCACACGGTTGTCCACCTCTAGTCTGAATGAAAAGCCATGCAGGCCTGGGTTTGGGTTCGTTTAGTCGGGGTTAGTTTGGTTCTGCTGTGCCACATAAGACCAGCCAATCAGAGGCTTGGGTCCCGGAAAGATTTCATCTACTCAGATAACACTTTCATATGTGAAACTTGGTCAAAAAGTAGTTGCCCATGATTCTCCAGATACCACATGAGTAGGGTTTAGCTTATCAGTACATCTCAGATACTGTCAGTTAAATTGTTTCATTAACATGGTAGCTTGGATTTGTCTAAACTTTCTGGCACTCAATGTACTGTCCTAAGTGGCAAAGCCCAGCCGTCATTAAGTTGACTAACACAAACCATAAAAATTGTATGCAACTGCTTTTTGGCTACAGTCTGTTCACGTGATCACTTGATGCAGCATCACAGTAAATGTACATGGTGGGATTCAACTCTTCTGACAGATTCTCAATGGAAAAAGAACAATCCTCATGGGGTTGTTTTCTCTGACTTCGGCAAAGAAAACAACTAGTTGTACAGTATTAACATAACATTTACAGTGCACGTTACAACGGCATAAATCCAGAGCATGAAAGTACAGTTCAAGTAACTTCAGGAAATGTTGGCTGCGTGCAGTAGCCATATACATGACCAAACCCTCAAGCCCTTTCTCCCAGACACCTGGAGACTCTTACAAAAAATAACTTCTCCATCAGATACGGGCACTCTAACCATCACAGGGACAATCTGCTTCAACTGCAGTCAAAGTGCTGCAGCTCTGACGCTTGCATACCTTAATATTGCTTCTGATGGGGATCTAGGAACCAAAGATGACTCTTCTGCTCTGTCTTCCTTCAAAACTGAATTTGTAGAACCAAACTAGCAGTGGCCCACCTTGTCTGCAACACAAGGTTTGGGATTCTTCTCTTGGTTGTGCTTGAATCTTTTGTTACCAATCCACAAAAGCCCTTCTAAGATAAAAAAAAAAGAAGTGCTGCTGAACTGAATATAATACTTATTTTCCTTTCTGTGCAGGTGTTTGGGAGCGAAGGGGACCTGGATTGTACTGCAGAGGAGCGTCATAGGTGTTGGAAATGTTTGAGATTTAACCAACACCCTCCACGCCTTGCTGCGCCCCCACCTGGCTTAAACCAACTCTAGATTGTGACTGTAAAATACTTGAGGTGTGCTTGATTAACCTTGGCTCACATAAAGAGCTTTCAGCTTTCCAAATATTGGTGGCATTATGCGTGGCAATAAAAATCAAGTGCACCTTTGGGTACTTCACATACAGCATGGAGCCAGTGTCTATGCCAGGGCAGCAGGGGCGCTTGATTTGTTGTCCTGCGATCCAGTGGCTCGTCTGGGTTACAGGGAGGTTTCGTGTGAGAAACTGAACGACTGTTCCAGCTTTAATCCGTTGGTTTTCTCCTCTGAAGGGCACTCCACAGGGCACTTAGTGGGGAGCTAGGACAGAGCAGAGAAAGAAAGACGTAGAATGACAGAAAGAGAAAGAAATTTAGAGAGTATTTCCTTGGACAATCTCGCAGGAACACAGTGGGGCAATAAATCATTGGCCCAAGTTTCTTGACATTGCATGTGACACATGGATAAACGGGCTGATCTATAACATATTTGTCACCTCAATTTGATGAAATGTGATTTATGGTGTCCAAGATAATTGGGATAGATGGAAGAATGAACCAACAAATAAACCAGTGAACGAATTAATAAATGCAGAAATGGGTGCATAAACTCAAGAGATCAATTCAAAATCCAATAAAAGGTGCAGGTATTTGGTTGAGGAGGAAGAAGAAGATGGGTTTGATAGATTGCCTCCTCTGAGGGGCGCCGCATATGTGACTCAGTAGGAAGGCAGGACAAAGATGGATTGAAAAGTGAAAAAAACTAACAGATTTAATGGACTGGCTTGTCTACGAGGTGCTCTGTAGCACTCTCATCAATCGTTAGAGACAATCAGTACTGGAGACCTGGCAGAGCGAGACTCAGGAGGAGACGGGTGCTTAACACGTAGGGAACAATAGCAAGACACAAACATAAAGGACCAATCCCAATTCAACACTAACCCCTACCACTTAACCCTAACCCTTCGTTTTGCGTGTTCATGTATACGGAAAGGGTGTCCCGATTTTTGTTGAGTTCGGAGGGAAGGGAAAAGTGCTCAGCCTAAATGGCCCTACAAACTGAGGGGCGGGAGAAATGTAGAATAAATGTCGGGAAAAATGTCTCTCAATATAGTATAATTTGCAAAATAGCAGGCAAACATTATATATTCAGCTGGGATATCTTAGCTTAATGTAGATACAATGAAATATGTGACTGGTGCTTTGTAACAAGCATTTCACAAAAAAAGCTGCTCACGAGGAGGTTTGAAAATTTGAATCCAGCACTGACTTTAATTTCCTGCTCCCCTGACGTCAGTGTGAGTGGAGTTGCTATGGGTCGAGGAAAGCTGTTCAGTCGTGTTTTGTGCTTAATACTGTAGTCTAAAGAAGAACAGCAGCCTGATAATGAAGTATTAAAGTGCTGATTTGTCTGATTTGTCTTTGCCCAGTCTCATTTCCCCTCTACTGTATTTATAACCATAGCTCTTCTGTATGGATTATTTCTACTGATGATGTAAAAAATGGTTCAGGCCACCGAAACTATTGGTAGGGACAAGGGAGAGGAACTGGGATTGGCTCAAAGACACTTTAATATTGAGAAGCCCTTTCCTGAGAAATCTATCAAGAAGAAAAACACAGGGGAATGTAGCTGGAGCAAGAGAGGAAACCAGTTCAGGAATCTGCCTTGTTTGAAGGTCAACACGTGGGACACTGAGCACGAGGCAAGGACCCAACAAACAGACAAAGTGAAGTATAACGTTGTCTTCTGAAAAGGACGCTGTGCAGGGAGGCAGAGAGAGACAGAGAGCATAAGAAAAAAAGCAACAGAGAAGAGGGAGCAAAATATCTAAAGAAAGGTGAGAAAGAATTGCAGCAAATAGTGCAATCTCAACAGATGTGATGTATCTCTTGAAAGCATAAATGAACAACATAATTACCAATTTTGTCAATAAATAGCAGCTTACTTAGTGATGAATTTTGTCGCCAATAGGGAAATAAGACACGACCGGTTTTGACATGCAATTTCCACCAGGGGGCACATGTGAAAAATGAACCACCTTGTATGTCATTAAGACTAATAAATAATTTGGCTCTAAAAGTCACATCACACAACAAGAATGCTTTTCTAGGTTTCTGAAGTGTTTTTTCTAAAAGCCTCTGAAATAGTAAAACAACATTTGAGCATACTAACTACAAGAAACCAGCAGTAAAACGTAGAAAGGTTGGAGCCACAGCACCCTGATATCTTAAATGTCACGGTGTCCTTGATTGTTTATGCAATGGAATACTACGACAATATTAAGAGAGATGGGGGATTGTGTACAGAAAAACAAATGACATTTAAAAACGAAACTGATCAATTAATAAAGACAGCAAAGCTTCCATGTCTACTGATCTATCAGCATCCTGGACAACATTACCCTGGCTTTAGGTTTTGGAGCAGCAACTACTGTTGCCAGGAGGCTGAAGGACATTTTCCACCATCTCTCGACACCAAACCGTCTCATTTGCTGTCTTTCAGCCGGGCCAAATTAAACACCCTTTAACTTGGCGTTGCGATCAGTGGGTCGACAGGTTGGCGCGGTGGTTCGACGGGCCACCAAGTAAGCACCGGATTCTTGGTTTGATTCCTGGTGGCCTACGTACATTCCTGTGAGTGCGGGCGCCATACCCTCGTGCACATGTGCATCAATCAAGGGCAGGCACTGGAAGCGAGCTAACATTTGCTGGGAAACCACAAAACCTGGTGAAAAAATTCGTACCCTTATACATCTTGTCTTACTTTTGTGTTCTTGAACAAGTACATTTCCTTTATCTAGGCCAAATTAAATAGCAGTCGAACTGCTGTTTTTCCTAATGTCTGGTAAAGAGAGCGGCCTGGCATCATCAAGCTTTGTCGTCCCATGTAACAAGTACAACTGGATGAACACCTACATATCTGTTTGACATAACCGGTCAGTGTGTCGCTGCTGAAACTTCACACTGTGATTAATATCATTATCATGGAGCTGGTTTGAATCACTGACTTGTACATCAAATCCCAAAATCCTCCAGGTACTGTTATGCAAGAATCCGGTGCCAACATGGTGACTTGGTTGCCAGATTTCGCAAGTTTTCAGACCCCCATGGCAACTTTATTCCCAAAAAGCAACTTTTTCTGATCTGTTCACGCACGAGTGCGATGAAGTGACAACGTGATGTTATAATACTTCACAATCCGTTCCACACGTCGCACATCAGCGTGTCTGTTCATAAATGTTGCAGCTTCTCAAAACCAAGAAAAGTCTCGTCTGTTGTTTCCCAAAGCTCCGACAAAATGAAAGGGGTTCGCCTTGGGAAATATCTCCGCTGTGCTTCCGACAACCATCTGGAAGCTGGGCCGTAAATGGGAGGTGACGTAATTGCTCACTGAGAAATAAAATAAAATATGGGACGATATGTAAAATATGACTTCTTTAACCATTTGTTTGTTCCTGCACAAATGTGCGGTAATATCACAGCCTCACCAAAGCAGTCGATGCTTGAAAATCCCTCTCTGAAACGTGGACGGGGATGTTTTCTTAAAGGACTGGCATCGAAATCGTCTCTGTGTCTCCAGTAGACAGCTCAGTCCAGTGCAAATGCTAATGCTACGTAGTATTCAGAATAACTGTCTTTGATCAGCGTCACCCACAGTATGAAGACAGGCCTTTTAGTAACCGAGAGCTGGTATTTGCCTCTGTGGCCTTGTGGAAAGACACAACTTCTGCCTTTGAAAATAGGATTTTTTCAGCATTTATTACAGTCATTTGGATTATCATTTTCCTCGTGGTTTGTTACTGGGATTGACTGGTTTCCGTGTGTGTTCTGAGATCTTATTTTAGCACGAGTTGTGTTGCTGAGGCAGACTTGTCTCGGTTTACAGCAGAGAGACAGCCGAGCGGACGGTCGGCAACACATGGCTCATGGTGTTTTTTCGGACTGGGACATTTCTGAAGCTCCGGTGGCTTCAGGTTCATGGACACGTTCGCTCAGGTTCCTCGATTACAGAGTCCGAGTCCTGTCTAGTCACCCAGGACGGAGGGGTCGATGTCAGGACTCACTAGAGGTTATTATAGTTTTTCATATTTCATTCCTTTTTTTTTTGTTCATTTTAACGTTTGGTTTTCAGTTTCAGTTTAGTTTTACTCGTTTTTAAAGCAGGTTTGCCAGTTTAGTTTTTATTTCTTTAGGTATTACTAATTTCAGTTTTGTGGTTTTTTTTGTAATGTGGGGTCGAATTCAAACAGATCAGAAAAAGTATTGTATAATAAAAACTCAACAAAACATGTATTCACTTCGGACAGATGAACAACCAAATAAACTGACAAAGCTGTAAACTAAAGACATTTTCTCCATAATTTTAGTTTGTTTTAGCCGGTTTTGCAAACACAATACAGTTTGTTAGTTATTGTTTTTTTTGTAAAGCCTCTTTTTCATTGTCATTTCAGTTAAAATGTTTTTTCATCTAGTTTCCGTTAGTTTTCGAAAAATGAAAATAGAATTAGTTGGAGCCCTAAATCAAAATTTTCCCATTTTTTCCCGTTTTTTGGTTACAAGAAAGTGATGGTGTGTGTGTGTGTGTGTGTGTGTGTGTGTGTGGACTTACTGCCTGCAGGTGGTTGCTGTCTGCTCCCATGTTGACGTTGTGTCTTTTCAGTTCTGACTTGATTAAGGCTGAAACACACAAAGAGGAAAATGAGATTGTGAAATTTGGCTTACACAAAGACACACACACACACACACACACACACACACACACACACACACACACACACACACACACACACACACACACACACACACACACACACAGGTTAGCAAAACAGCTCAGTAGCTTCCAGATGAAGGAACTGAACTTTATTAATCAATATCAAAATATCATTACAGTCCTGACAGCTTAATAGATAAAAGTGTGTATAAGTGATTAAGTATTTCTTATAGGACCAGCATGCTGTATCTTCAAATATTGTTGTCAACTGACTCTTATTACTTGTGTTCTCTATATGAGGACTACATTCCCCATAAAGCTTGTGGCTTCAAACATAGAAGATCTTTGTTTACTGGGTCAAGTCTCACTCTTATCAGTAACA
>OMLB01022117.1:0-14147 GCA_900302555.1 Myripristis jacobus
TATGTGGTTTTTTAAAAAAAAAAAAAAGATGAACAGCTGGTCATCACTGGAATTAGTTGATGTTATTTAACAGGTTTGCATGAGTGAGGACGCAGAAACAGGGTGATGCAGAGGACAGAGAGATGGCTACTGAGCCGCAGGTGCACACACATATGTATACAAGCAGGCGGACACATTCACACAAACACACACACACACACAACACAGGGTAGGTCAGGCCAAAAGCTCAACTGATAGTTTTCTAATTGTTGCCCTTTGAGATGGTAGCACAGTTTATCAGAGGCCTGGTGGAGCTAACAGCAGGCTGTATGACTGCGATGGATATTGATTCATCACTCTCACTCACAGTAGGCCCATCTTGCTGATAATTATCTTTGTCAAATTAATTATCAGTGTAAGTGTCAGCGTGACAGTACCAATGAATTACATCCAGATAACCTTGATTAATCAAACAAAATGAGTTTTAGGGCAAATGTTTTGTGCATATGGATGGGCTCATCGCAGAAAATGTCCTCGCCCACTCCTCATCCATCTCTGCCCTCACTATGTGTCCATAACTCTTTGCTGGTCTCCCTCCATGTCTCTGTGTCTCTGTTTACTCCAAAAGGAAGTTGCTCATTCTTTTTTTTTTCTCTTATCTTGTCTGTCTGGAGGCGAGGCTGTCCGCCTATTGATCCCTGTGGTACAGTGAGCAAGTGGGACAGCTGACTGACAACAAACTGGCCAAGTTACTGTACAGCAGCATGCAGGCCTGTGTGCATGCGCTTTTGTTTGTGTGTGTGTGTGTGTGTGTGTGTGTGTGTGTGTGTGTGTGTGTGAAACAGGAGCTGCATAATAGCCTTCGCTGACGCTGCTCCTGACAGGATAGAGCAAAAAGGACTTGCTCTGAGTGACACATTCTCTTGGAGGCACCTAGCACCTCCTGCATGGATGAATATTCATTCATTCATTATTAATTCACACACTGCCATGACCATATCTTTCTATCATTCATTTTTCATGTTAACCCTGCACCCCTGCTATTTCGCCATTCAGCATTCTCATCACATTGCATTACATGTTGTCCCCCCCCTCCCCCTTTTTTTCCTGAGAATCACACACTATATTGAAGCACAACTTGTCAAATATTGCAGCATAGCAGTCTGGGCAACTTTGTGCTGTCCATGGACCGAGGCTATCCTATTTTTATACCCTGCCTCTCGCCCTCTATGTCTATCTGTCTGTCTGTCTTTCTGTCTCCCTCTCTCTTTGTGTGTGTTTCTTTTTAATAACCCCACTCAGTATAATGTGCCCTTGCTGTGTGGTAATAACATTAGCATGGTTTTAGTTTGCCAAATGAGCAGCTCTTATTAAAAGATGTGAGACGGTGTTCAGCTATTAGTTGTATGTGTGTGTACATGTCTGTCTGTGTACATGTGTGTGTCAGCCACAAGCAGCAGGTGGGTCTCTCTCCTATTCATAATTGAGAAAAAAAAAAGGCCTTACATGTCGACATAGTCATTCAAATGTAACATGAATGTAATTGAATAGGTGCCACTCAGGGAGTTTCATGAGTGCTTTCTGCTTCACTTCCATTTCAATCAGTGTTTTTTTGTTTTGGCTACAGTCTGCCTGCAGCCTCGCAAGACTTTTGTTTCCCCATTATATTCTCATTGGCTCTGCTAACCAGCTTGGCTAAATCTGCCTGCTCATTTCATGTCTGTGTTGTCCTTAAGATCATTAGTTACGTTATGTTTTATGTATATAACTGCTGTTGACAGAAATTGTATCCTTGCCAGCTGCTGGCACCCCAGGCTATTCAATACATGCATGTATTCATTTAGGTTATACATGAGGATATATACATATGTACAGCACAGGCAATTACGTTTCATATAATTATGCTGGTGTGGTGTTGCCACAGTGCTGTCAGATCCATTATCTATGCAAATCGACTGTTTACACACTCAGTACCATTTTCCGCGCACAGACCTGCAGTTTTTCTTTCCTTTGTGTTTGAGCTCATGCCTGATTACATTCATTGACTTTTCAGATGTGTTTGGTCATGCACACTTGTTTGTTTGCGTATGTGAATGTGGATGCTTCCCCTGTTTTCCTGACCACATTGCAAGTGTGTGTGTATGTGTGTGTGTGTGCATGTGAGCAACTGTGTGTCCATTGCTACGTGACCCTTCACCTCAAGCTTGTAGTGGAACTCCTAAGGGGGCATTGCTGCAGTTGCTTAGAGTACTGTAGGAGATGAGGTGGTGGCTTACATGCTGGCTCCTGCTGAACGCTACCCTCAATTTGACCCCTCACTTTTCAAACTGACTCAATGTCACTGCTTCAGTGGGCTGCTCATTTCATCATACACTGTGGAGAGCATTCGATATGGTAATGTGTACTACCAAGGACAATATACAATGCAGAATTTGCCTGGTGTTGTTTTACTCTCATGCTCCGGCTTCGCAAAACTTAGAGGTATGGTAATACCAGACTATTGTGCTGTAGACTTATTCTGGTCCATTATTAAAGCCGAGGATCATTTGAATAAACAGAGCAGAAAAGAGGATAAAAGAAAAGAGGATAGCCTGAACGCAGTGGAGCAGTAAATAGCTGTGTTACAGTTGTAATCAACAGGGCAGTCTGTCTGACTGTGCACGAGTCTGCGTGTGCCTGTGTGTATTGCATGTCGAGGCGGAGCGCGTTGAAGGCTGCGGTAATCTGGTGTGTTGCTACCAGCTCCCTCAGCTTCTGTCAGCAGTTTAGCCACAACCACATGTCCAGATAAAACATTAAAGACGAGACACTGACAAGGCAGGGCCATCCGGGGCCACTTAAAACCAATACCACAGGGCAGGGAAGGCCTTCCATCAATTACAACCTTATTAGCCTAATCGTAATGGAATAATGCAATCCAGGAGGACAGCTGAGCTAACTCTGCAGATCACCGTCCACAGGCAGGCACCATTACACTGGATAAGAAGGAAGGGATGGGAGAGATGGTGTAGACAGAAGAGTTAAGACGACAGAGAGCGAAAGAGAGATGTAAAACGGAAGTGAAAGGCGATAGAAAAAGGGGAATAAAAAGAAAGAGAGCCAGCTGGCTGACCTCAAACTCACTGAGTTGGTGATTGAAGAGGAGGCAGTATTTTACTTTCTCCCCAGGGGTGTTGAGAAGAACACACCAAATAGGAAAAAGTTATATAAAAAAAAAGGAGTCCATCCTACCACCATCTCTAATGTGTTACTCCTTTCCCTCTCTCTATCTTTCTCTCACTCTCTCTTTCTTTCTGTCGCTTCCACCGTCTCTGAGTCTTGACAGCAGGATGATAAATCACTAGTCAGGGGCGTACAGTAGACTGATGGTTGAGGGGGTTGAGATCTCTCACACAGCAGCAGCGGGCTTCACTAACTAGGACAAAGAGCAAGAGGACATGGCTACACGGCAGAACGCCAGACAGCGCTGCAGGTTTTTTTTATTTATTTTTTTTACACCACATCTCTCACTCTCCAGACAGATGGTCTGCTGATTGGCAGGTTCAGAGGTCCACTTGTCCTTCTGCTTTCAAGTCTCATGGTCTAGGTGATGCCTAGCTCTTACCTAGTTATGCTTCCATGGGTTGCCAAGTGTGAATTTAAAACCATGACATTAGAGGATGTGAAACTGATAGTGTTTTAGAAGAGAAGATTGGCTAAATGGACAGGCAAAATGGTAGCCGCCTGTCAGAAGCCCTTTGTAGTCTCAAATCAAAGCTCTGGGGTTTAGCTGGCCTTTAGGTGGTGTTTAAAGATAATCTCTTTAGTTGTGATGTTATTGATTATCCAGCCACATTCTTGATCCATGTCTAAGCCTCAGGGGATGGGGCCAGATAGGCTTTGACTTTGACATTGTAATATGAGAATCTGCTGAGTAGCAGAAATGGATGATAAATACCTAAACAGACATGAGTCGACACTCACTGCTGCTGACATTGTCGGCATGAGACATTGCTGAATGAGAGAAAACCCAGCACTTTGCCCAGTTTGTCTCTATCTCCTTGCTCTGACAGCTACAGGATGAGCAGTTGTTCAACCACCATAACAGGAAGACATGAAATGGAAAATGTGTTGGACAAGGAAAATGCAAAAGACAACCACGCAACAACACTCTCACTTAGATGCTCTTATCCATGTACACACTCACACATGTGCACAGTGTATTCATAATATGGAAATATTAGCCCCTTATGTCTACAGGATGTGACATTAGGATGGTCATGTGACCACATTTAGACTCTGTGACATTCACACAGTGATAGCAGATTAGAGAGAAGGGCAGCGTGGCACTATGTGTGTGTGTGTGTGTGTGTGTGTGTGTGTGTGTATGTGTGTAAGGCGTTGTCTTCAGGCACCTTATCTTTTGTTTGGAATTTAATTATTAGCACATAGTAATTTATCAATGTGTGTATGTGTTCACTCATGCATGCCTTTTAACATTACACATGATGCACCCCAGTTACTCTGTCAACACAGCATTGATGTCAACTCAAAACATGCGACATTACCACATGGCAATAGGGCCACCACTCTCACTTAAAATGAGAGGGCCTGAGGACCTCTGAGTACCAGCCATTTGCCAATTGTCATAATAAAATGATTGTAAAACTACTTTCCCAATTGTCCGTTTACTGTAGATGCTGCCCCTGTGTTTGTTTGATTACACCCGAATCATCCAGATAGCTTGAACAGAACGACATTTTAACCTAAACTGACACCACTCAAATGCGATCCATTTGCACTTTCAGCATGAATGAGACAGTTGCTGTTTAATGCATGCATCATTTCCTCTTTTGAATCAAGGAAGTATTGAAACAGGGTGTCTTGGACCTGATTACAGACAGGAACAAAAACAGCATATCTTACTGATAATATGTTAAAGTGCAGTCAGGGAAGGAGTGACACGGCAAGAGAACCACACCCGCAAGAGAATGTGAAAGGGCCTAAAATAAAGTTAATTTATCATAGAAATGCGGTGGGCAAATGCCTGCAAGTCAAGTGGTTGATGATGCGTTTTCAGCAATACACCCATGAACAACATTTGATAGTAGCGTGGCCATTTCTGATCTCACCATCACCTGGTCTGGAGTTTTTAAACAGCTGCCATCTCAAATCTTTGTTGAGAAGATCCACACTTGGCCTGAAAATGCTTGGGCCTGTCCCTTGGGCTTCATTTTGTTCGTTTTGTGCCACATTACTTCTCATCGTCCTCCTCTCCTTGCTTATTGTGTGCTGATTGTATCCAGCTGGGGCAGAATTCAGTTCAAAAATTTTAATTCACAATACAAGCCTCTGTGCTCCCCCAACCCAAAAGTACTTTATTTTCCTTGTTTTCAGTTGGATGATGAGTGTTGTTCATTTCAGGCCAGTTATATTGATTTTAATTGTATCTTCTGCGGTGCGCTCTCTCACTGCTACATTCCCTTGCATCTATTTTTAATGCGTACAGAACTGTGAACTAACCACATTCTAATCTGACCAGGAAGATCTGGTGGCAGTACAAGCAAAATCTAATATTTCTGCACTGCCACCTGTCACCTAATGCGTTCTTATATGAAAAAAGCTGCAAGTGCGCATCAAATACAGCTGCGGTAATAGATTCACTCTGATAGCTTCCCTGTTGTGCTCAAGGACTTCATTTGTCTCATATTAGTGTCATTCAATAGAGGCTCTGAATTTGCACATTAATACCTTATATGGAGACCTCAAAATCATATCAACACAGAGTGTCTCCTGCTCTGTCTTTTTCCGCCTTGCACAAGAGACACTGAGTTACTGCCTGCTGCGGGCAGTAACTCACCTCGAAATCCCTGGAGTGATTCACAAGAGCCTTCAGCTAATTACCACAGACACTCAGAGACTCAAGAAACAGACTAGCTGACAGGTGATAGCACCACAGACTGAGGCAGCCACCTTATCACATGAGAGAGGGTCAAAATTAGGTGCTAAGTGAATCATTTGTCCCACGTAAATATTTGTAGATTGAGAAAGTGGGAAAACAATAGTAGAACCCAAACTAAAAGATAATGATACTGTACTACATACACCTCTATACCAGAGAGATGTGGTCACATATGTTACATGTTTAGTCATATGTGAATCAAACACATATGTCGCCCTCATACTCATATATGTTTGAGATATATGCACAACTTATTTGTACATGTAGGAAAGTAACATTTCATAAATGTATATGTAACATGGCATAGCACATAGCACCAGACATTCACATACAAAATCATTGTCATTTAGAATAAACAAAGTCATGATTTTGTTTATGATTACAAAACACTTTTGAAACTCCAACAAAAGATTTTTGGAATAAGTCGCAGTTGTTCTTAATGCCAAATTTTACTGTATTATGGTGATAACCAAAGTCCCCAGCCATGTCTTTCATGATCACAACATGGCAAAAAAAAAAAGCAACAAAAAAAAACAGCAGGTATCCTTATGAACAAAGCAGCAGTTGGCTTGTGAAATGTGGACACAACAGACAGAGATACTCTCATTGTTCCGAGGAAACGGTTGTGAAATATCTGTTGACTCTGACGAAGTGATGACCTCCCAGCAGCAACCCACATTCATTGGACAGTGGATACCAGGAAGTCCGATCAATCCTGGCAAATCAATAGCTGTAGAGGTCGTGGAAGAAGATGTGTGTGTGTGTGAGTGTGTGTGTGTGTGTGTGTGGATGTGGATGTGTTTGTTTCTAGCTCTGTGTGCATGCCTGTGTATGTGTGTGTGTGTGTGTGTGTGTGTGTGTGCACGTCATCAAATGCAACCTTTCTAACTTATCAATATACTCTCCCTGCCCTCCTTCATCCCTCTCTCCCCGCCCCGCTGCCCTGTCCTTATCTCTCTGTCTCCCACATAGATGGTGTATAAGCCCTGGCTGTGTTCTCAGTACTTCCAGACCACCCAGATGCACTGCAGTAAGCGAATCCCCTGTGGTCAGTACTGTCTGGAGGTGCAGCAGCGGTGCCCCTTCATCCTGCCCGACAACGATGATCTCATCCACGGAGGCAGTCCCAGTTTTATATGCACAGGTACAGCGTCATTTTACATTTCAGGCCTTTCCTATTTTCACAGGAGAGCATCAATAATTCAGTTTCCCAGAGAGAACTGAGAGGAGCTGGGTGATATGGACAAACAGAAATGACCATATCTTGGACTGAATACCTTGGTATTGATATTGTAATGATATTGTAGGGATGACTGTTGATTTACTCACAAGACATCTTTGATGAACAACCATTAGTAGTGTAGATAGGATAGCAGGTAGAAGCAAATAACAGAACAGCTAGAATAGGCTAATAAATTCAGAAAATTGCATACTGTAATGCAGTCTTTAAAACCAGGAAATGATATCCGAAATCCCAGACAATATCTAGTCTCATATCATATCACAATATCAATATAATATCGATGTGCCGGCCAGCTTTAGCAGGCAGGCTTGCTCAATAACACTTTGCTGGGACTCACAGCCACTGAGGGACACACAGCGGCATCTGGTGGGATCAAACTTATGACCTTTTGGTTGCAGGATTTTCTGTCTAATCTCTAAGCACTCCCTGCCCAGCCTGACATGGTGACCCACCACAACAAAAAGTTGTTGCAAATTATTTACAACATCAAGAGGCATTTGCCTAAAGGAACACATGTGGATCTGCGCTCGGTGGGTATTTAAAGGTGCACATGTAATATGCTCCAGGCCCTCTTGCTGTGCCACTGAATGCAGCACTTATCCTCCTTATCCTCCCTTCTCCACACACACACACACACTCACATACACACACAGAGCAGACGGGCACAAAAACATACTGGATTTCAGCAGCATCATATGAGGATGTTGCCCTCTGGTGGTCATGTTGCAGAGCTGACAGACTGCATTCAGCATGAGCAAATGGCAGAGGAAATTTATAGACCAATATTTGGGGTCAAAATTTGGTCAGTTTGTGCACTGAGCATTTGCACAGAATTAGGAAGGATATTAGACTGAGCTGTGTTTGCACCACCATTGAGATGGCAGTTGTGACAAATGAATCCACTACAGCCATACCATGTGACATCAAAGGGATTTATCTGCTTTATATGTATAAATATCTTATCATGTGTGAATATGCATCCTTTCCTTATGTGAAAAAAAAAAAACGCAGCTCTCCACTTCAGTCTGCGTAAACAAAAGCTGAGTGATGGAGCAAAACAGGAAGAGACAGAGGGAGCAAGAGGGATGAGTGAGGAAAGTAAATATTGTAGGAGAATGGAGTACTTGGGTGAATGAGTAAGTGAGGGTGATGACAGCGACTGCAGCTTTTCAGCTTGTGCCTGTCGCCGTGCACATGTGTGTGTGCACGCGTGCGTGAGTGTGTGTATGTGTTCATATGCGTATTTTGTCAATGGTATAGATGGGTGTTGTGAATGCAGACCTTGTCAGATTACTGCAGTAATTACATGGTCCCCCTTGTCAGACTTAAGCTCTTTACAGTCAAACTGTGCTGAGTGGGCGCAGACTTAGCCATCTTCAAAGTTCACTCCTCACATTAGCATGCACACAGGCCTTGACAAAGCCAGCTTTGCCTCTGATGTCAGCGTCGAGAGTGTCATTCTGCTATTTATGTTTTCAGCCCCTGTTATGCTCACACTATTTTTAAGCGATGCTCATGTGGCTGTCCTGGCTTTATCTTTGTGATGTGGGCTTCCTGTGTTTCCAGGTTTGTTGAGGTAAAGGTCAAAAGTGGCACAAAATTTGTTTCTGGTGCAGCGTACAAAGGCAAGATTGAATGAATTCAATTTGGAGGCTGGGAAGAGGAGCCCATGCTATACACATGTCAAGATGGTACATGTGGCATTACAGCTTCAATAAATCATTACCAAATGTATTTTTAGACATTACTATAACTACCGTCAACCAAGACCGTAATCAAACAAAACCACTGCTGAGGAGATTAGCAGCTTCTGCCAGCCTCCACAGTGCACTTTACATTGTTTGCAATATTGCTGTGGAAAAAAATCAATACAGCTGAGTATCACAATATTGTGTTTTGCAATAGAGCTTTGATTCTCCAGCCCCTTGTATACCTATGCATGGTTTATGCATTTCATTTCCATATGATCTTATGACATCTATATTTCAGTGCACTAGTATGTTAGTAAGTACATTGTGCTTTTTCCGTTTTAATGAATTGGAATGGGAATCTTGAATTAAAGTCGGTCAGTCAGCTTGAGTCATTTTGTTGCCCAGTGTATTGCATCGTATCGTGAACCATGTCATGCCATATGTACTGTATCGTGACGTCCTTGCCAATATCTTGTCACAGTGTTTAATCAAGTCCTACGGATTGTCAGCATTCATACGTATTTGCTGTCATCAGCGGTTGTTGCCTTTTACCTTTCCTCTGTGATGCTGGAAATATATGGTAGGATGATAGGATTTCATTCATGGTTTGACTATCTTTGTTGTCTTCCCCTTAGCCCTTGGTAGTACGTAACAACATACTGCAATTTACACATTTTGTTGGTTTTTACAGGTAGAAATACCTGCCAACTTAAGGAGGCGATGCTGTCCTCGAGATGATTGCGATATGTTGGCAGTTGTTCATCTGCCCTGCACTGATTTTTAGTTTTGAAATGTCTCTGTTTCTGATCATATCTGCTATCATTATTATTATTATTATTATTGTTGTTGTTGTTGTCATTGTTTTCTAACAGATGAGTTGAATTTCCAACAATTTGTGTACTTACACTATCACTTGCTAACGTTGCATCAGAAATATTAGAGAACTGCAATGCATTGTGGTTAACGTCCACCTCTGGGGTGACCATCGTTATTGACTTGCTCCCTCAGCCCGCAAATGGTCGATCTCACCAAGTTCATTTTAGTTTTTCAGACCAGTGAAACGACACTTATGATGGCAGCAGGGATTCCCCTGAGGGGAAGTATAACGAGGGCTAGTTAAACCACAAATGAAACGCAGCAAAACGGATTCAGAGAGAGGGACGCGATGTAACTCAGGTCAACATGAATTAGAGACTATTGTCCTCAAGTTAGCTGCTGCCCATAGCAGATGTACCTCATGTACAAAGCTAATGCCAGCCATAAGGCCATGATTCTGTTACTTAATGTAAATTCAATTAGCTGAAATGTACATATTGTGCATTGTTATTATGATAAGAAAATACATCCCTTTCATACATGACACATGGCACCAAAATGGTTTATTAACTTGGCTGTGTAAAAAACACAGGCCAATGTCAATTCACACTCATTTTTTAAAATATGTATAGAATTACAGTCTTGGTCATATTTCAAATGTGTTGCTCAAATAAGCCTAATGGACTTGGCAGAAGAAGAAAAAAAAAATTCAACCCAATTTAGTTTCAGCATGGAGGGGTCCTTCCTTTTCCCCAAAATACTGACAGAAGCTTGAATGAACCATCTCCATCTCTTCCTTCCCATCTCTGGTAATAGCAGCAGGAAACAATAGGGTTTATGGGAAATGTGGTCTTACAGATATCCAAAGTAGTTTGTGACCACTAGTAGCACTAGTGTGCACACTAGGAAAGCCAGTTTGTGTGTATTCTCTCAGCATGCAGTGAGCATGGGGCCAATATTACACAAGCCATTTACTGTAAATACGCAATGTAAACAAGCAACTTTTAAAATATCCCAAATTCAGGCTTCGACATGTTTGTGAGCTCTGAAGGACACATTGAAAGTGTGTTTCCAAGGAAAATCACACTGGGTACCTTTAATTTATAGAGACACAAAATGCTGCATGTAGCAACTTTATGATGATGTGTGAGCTAGACAGAGGCAGTGTGTGTGTGTGTGTGTGTGTGTGTTAGTGAGTGTGCACATCTCTAATGTAAATACTGTCCCACCCTCAGGGCTGCTGGAGGACTATCCGTCAGGCGTGGACCCCGATGCAGAGTGCTGCGATGTGCGGTGGGACTTGAAAGTGGACAACCGTTCCCGCGGGACCCTGAAAAGAACTCACCCACCATGCCAGCACCGTACCTCCCTCAGCTCCTCGGCAGCCTGCAGACTGTGTAACAGCCGGCTCAAACTCTGCCTGCTGGTCCTCGTCCTCCTACACACTGTCGCCAGCCTCACTGCATCCCACAATGCAACAGGACTGGGCCTCCCCTCTATCACGCCTCTGGAGGAGAGCCCTGCCAACGAGGAGTGATAGAGCTGCCAGAAGGAGGTGGGGGGAGGTTGGAGGAGGGGGGATTCCCTCACCATGGCAACCATGTGGAAAAATACAGCCACAGTTGTGGGAACGGCTGGGAGCTGTGTGCCTGCGGACATTCCTCAATGCTCTCTGGCAAACGGAAAATGTGGGACGCTGTGAGACGAAAGACACAAATCAATCAAAACAAACAAATAAATAAACAAACAGACCGACAAACAAAGGGACTACACTCCCTTAGGAAGAAAAAGGGGACAATGCCACAGCCTTTGTTGAGTGGGAAGGTCGGCTTCCTCACTGCTGAGTTTCTCTCACTACGCTTTTTTACACTGTGTTCCAGTTATTGGTTTCTGTTGCACTGGCTGACTATGGAATAACACAATCATATTCTCTTTCTAATGTTCATCCTTTGTGTTTGTTTATGGGTCTCTCGTACAGGAAGAAAATGTTTTCTCTAAATAAGACAGATAATGTGTAAAAAAAAAAAAAAATTAGCTGCGAGTGTGTGCGTGTTGGTTTGCATATCTAGATTTCCTGTGAGTGTGTGCGCGTGCGTGTGTGCGTGTGTGTGTGAGAGAGAGAGAGCGAGAGAGTGTGCATGCATGTGTGTTTGCATGTGCGCGCGTGTGCTTGTGTGCATGTTTTTGCACATGTGTGAGTGTGTTGCACACGTGTACCCTAAAAGCCCCCTTATGTTCCATTCTTACTCAATATGTAAGAGCTTAACTTACTGATTTTCTTTTGGAGTTTAAAGGTACTATCCAGTCAAAACAGTGTTTTCAGACGATACGATACAATGTGGTGAATGTAAGTTGAAAATGGAGTCTGAAAAATATGAAAAATGATTCTCTCTTGGCGGTGAGGTTAAGGCAATTACAAAAAGGTTTCTCTGTCTACTGGATTGTTTTACTGTTCCTTCTGTTGTAGATTGCAAATATCAAATGTGACAATATTTGAATACCAATAACTTCTTCTATGTTACAATCCCGACAACAGCCACACAAAAAACAATTTGCTTCCTCACTTCTCTGATGGCCTAAAACCCTGATTTGCCGACCATTTTTTTTTTGGGACTATTTTGGTAATGGTATTGCAACCTAAAACTTCATTTATTCACAGGGAATAAAATGACTGGATGTTACCTTTAAGAACTTTTAATTAATGGTAAAATCTACTTCCCGTACTGTTAAAATGAACATAACTGGAACAGGTCAATGTCTCACTAGGAAAGGTGGCATTGCTACCTATAGTAGTGTGAAGGAAAATCCTTTGACCCACTAATAGGAATATTACATAACAACCCTGCTCCCTGGCCACACAAGACTTATAGAATGGCATCCAGTGTCTCACCAATGCAGAAATGATTTGTCAAAAGATATTGGTTCACTTCTGTTGATTCAAAATGTGTAATCTCTTTTCAGTAACTGCATGTGGAGGCTCTCTGAAAAGTTTTGACCAGCCTCGTTTGTTTACTGAGTGTCCTTAGCCCCCCCGCCCCTTGCTCCGCGCTAGCACTAGAGCTGTCCCCAAAACAACTCCTGTAGCATGTCCTGTCTTGTACTTTTCTCCTCAATGCATCAAACTTATGTCTCATTAAGTAAAGGGCTTATTAAGATATACAGTACAAAACATTAGCATCCACACACATAGACATACACGCACATCCGAATAGTTAACAGACATGCTCCATGCGTCCTATTTGTACTGGTACACCTGCAGGAACAGAGGCATCCCCACTGGGCTGTTGTTGGAGAGCAGGGACAGGAACTAATCCTGACAGAGGAGCGTGTCATTGTTTGTGGAAGAGCTGACAGCAGACAGCATAACCTGACGCTGCTCCAAGTCGACAGACGCTGAAAGCTACTTTATAAATGTCGACCGCCGCGCGAACAGAAAGGAATGGTGACCTTAAGGGCTGACTTCTTCTTAGTTTATAGATGTTTTGTCTCTTCGATGAACTGGGCTGGGAGATCAGGTATTCACAGATTCACACTGAATGCATTGTTTTCCATCCTCAAGTGTGTGGATTATTTCAGCAAAGTGTTCGTTTCAGTGTCTAACGTCTACACTCTTCTTACAGCTTATTTGAGACTCATAAAAATGTCATCATCCACTCCATGGCAACACTTATGTAGGCTACTCTTATTTTGACACTTGTACTGTTTAGGCACACCCACACACACACTCCAGACGTTACCAATGGCTGCTTGCATGAAATCCATAACTGCTTATTGTCATTCGATACAGCACACCCATGCTCATCTTGGATGACTGCATTCAGTGATACAAAAAGGCTGTTATTCTGTTGGCCACCAGTAGATGGAGTATTTTTTTATTTGTAAATGTTGCTACTACTACCTGCTATTATAAAGTGATGAATATAAACAGAGAGCCAGCTGAGCGAGAGTAACACACAAGGACATTTGGGTACAAGAATCAGGCAGAACAGGCAAGGAAAATGTGAGCTCTTGGAAAGTGCAGCGGTGATCCTGCATGTGTGAGCGTGTGCCTGTGTGTGTGTGTGTGTGTGCGTGTGTGTGTGCCTGCCGGTAGTGTTTTGTTGGAGCTGTCACTAATTGCTACGTGTTCTCTGGAGAGCTCATTAGCGTTGCCACAACCTTGGAGCCTGCAGGTGTGGCAGAACCTCCCTTGTCTTCAGGCCCACAGGAGATGTAACATTAGCTATACCATTAATCACCGCGGCCCTGAAGCTGCACGGACCTTAGCATAAATAGAATCCAGTGTACTGTAAAATAGATCACAACTGTGTCAGCACCCCCAACCTGCCAGAACAGATTAGGTAGGTCTGCATTTGCTCTGCCCCAAAGGAGAACACCCATGTAATAGAAAGCCCCCTCTGTGAGGCATCTGTAGACAGGGTAATGGCTGAATGAAGTGGACGCTGACCTGAAACCAGTACCAAAGCACAGGCTGGAC
>OMLB01022124.1:0-11072 GCA_900302555.1 Myripristis jacobus
GACATTTGGTAGTTGACCAGTGTAATCACAGGCTTTTATGGCTGAGCTGCCCCGCTGAACCAACTGATGGTAGGATGTGCGTCTTATACAGTTCCCTCACCCAGGGTTGAGATTGGCAAAATCTTGAAACGAAGTTAAGAATTTCACAAACCTGGAGGAAAATTGTTGCCTCCCTTGTCTTTTTTCACCAAACAAGCTGGCCAGTGGTGCTGGTTTTAGGTCACAGTTCCCATACCGTGAGAAGTCACTTTAACTGGTTAAAGTGGCTCCTAATGGAATCTAGTGCAAAGGGCTCCTAATTATCTAGAAGATAACTTGTCAAGAGTATGAAATAGTCCAGGTGACATCACAAGATCCGGTGTGTCCAGCGTACATTTAGCTTGGTTCAAGACCTTTGACTTGCTGCTCTCAGAATTCAGGAGCACAGTGATGTAACTGTCATATTTCAGTTGTCAGGCTGCATTAAATGTGGCTGCTGGAAAGGGTTCAGTGAGGTTGAAAAAATTAATAGGCTTTTAAGGCACTGCACAGATAGAAGCATCACTGGACGTGTGTTTCCTGCTTTTTTTTTTTTTTTAATAACACACATCATGCTGCTTCCTCTTCACATGTGGTCTGGAAAGGTGTCAAATAATCAAAACCAAAGTGACTCCCTGTCTCCTTGCAACATGTCCAGCCATGACTCAGAAATGTGTTGTTAGCTTCCTGTGAGTCCTCTACAGGGAAGTCCTCACAAGTGTTGGTAGCTTAAAGCAGCAGTATCAGTGAGCACAGCTACACTGGGACTGTCAAACAGAGGCATCTGTTGCCAGTGAACTGCCCAGTCTGTTGAACAGGCGTAGTGAGGAAAAGAAAACATGGTAATCACCACTGTTTCCTTAAATTCAAAAACTGTCACCACCAACTAGTATCCACCAAAGCCATATGCACAGATTTCTGCTGTTGTTGTCATTGTAGCCAATATACTGTAGTTACCAATATTTCCTGAGTTTCTGATGGTCGGAGTGTCTGTTTGTGACACGATCATCCCTGAAGTTGTAGTAGATATAGAGTATGCAAAAATAATTTCTTAAATTGGCTGTGAGGAAGATTCCAAATCTTTCTTGTCGACTCTCATACGTATATGGATATATGGGTGTGACTCTTTACAGGTGCGAGTGAAACTTAAATATTTGTTGTACTCACTTCTGGAGCTACCTGGCAAACCGAGTCAAAACACAAAGCAAAGTTTGGTGTTTATACATATTTACCATAAAATTTAGTCAGGGCATGAATTCAGACTGAATCTGTGTCTGCAGTGGTGACCATTACAGAAGTTCTCCTTCATGCATTTATCCCGCATCAAGCATGCATTTGAAGAGCACAGAATGATCTCCTGAATGTTATACACTATAAACAGTTTACATACATTTTAAGAGACGCTGTCAACTAGTATTAACAGCCGTAAAATCGGCTTAAAATGTCTTAAAGGAAAGCAAAATGTGGATTTAAAAAAAAAAAAATTCCTTAAGGGAAGTCCAGCAGTAGGTCAGTAAGCATTCAGTAAAAGGTGGGACTTTGGCAGTGGCTACATCACAGCACTTTTAGGCTTGGTCTATTATGTCTCTCTCTGAAGTGTGTATGTGATTGTGAGCATGTAGCTGCTTTGAGTCTTATCTATCACCATTGCTATTTCCTCCACGTCTCCGTGCCACATATTATTCACCATGACTCAGAAGTGTGTGTACAGCTTTGTGTGGTATGACATCATCAGGGAGTTACACTGGGATTTAACACACACAAAAAAAACAGGTCATGTGAAAATATACACATGCATAACTATACAAATATTTACATACATCAAATACATAAAACATGCTTGTCAGTGCAGTCAACAAAATTAATTTATCCTGCCAAGCAGGTCTTACCTGTAGCTTTGGAGCAAATACTAATTCACTCCTGTGCGTCAGTGTTATTTAAGAGGTAGGGACATTTTACTCTGGTTACCAACTGGTTTGGATTTGCCAAATCCTGCTGTACAGGTGTTTCTACCTGTTTATTTATCCTGAGTTAACTGGTCTGGAAACAGGGGCTTGGTATCTCGAAAAACAGCTCATGGATCCATTGACAACAAAACAAAAAAAATACTTCATCCATTGACAACAAAACAAAAAAAATACTTCATCCATTGACAACAAAACACAGTATATTTTTTGTATCTCCAGTGCCTTATATTCTCCACTCAGACGGATAATACATTTTGAATCTATTTTGAGTTTTGCACTGTTTTGGGTTTACCCTGTTAGTATATGACGGCGCCTTTCAGTGCATACTAATTCTGCTATATTGTGCAATACTGCAGATACTTCAGAAATACTTTAGAAAGCTAAATGCAGCTTCAGTTCCTGTGATGCCTTATTCTCCTTATTCTCTCTTAAGACGGTGTGTCACATCATGTAGGCTGTCAAATAATATCTCAATATTTCCTTTAGCTCATAAGGTTGCACCTTGATGTCTCATGTCCAGGAAGTTTAGTTTACTGTTCTTCGGAAATGTCAAAATGGCCATTCATGCTCATACAGAGCTGCTCTGTCCAGGAATGACCACAAGTTTGTGTGTGTGTGTGTGTTTGTCTATGTGTGTCTGCTCAGATGGGAGATGGATGTTGTGGCAGGCAGATCCATTAGCTAAATAACGTAAGCTCTGTGGGAATCTCATTAGAAAGACGAGAAGGATGGAGGGCGGAACAGACTGGGAAAGCGAGGGACAGAAAGGGCGACTCCCTCTCTTGCAATTCTTCCCTTGGTTTTTCTGTTTCTTTCCATCTTTGCACCCTTTCCTGCGTCTTATTGTGAATGAATGCCTGGGAGATTGATCTCACACTGGCCGGTAACATCTAAATATTGATGAGCATGGGTTTGTGCTCCTGTGTTTTGTAACCGAGAGAAAAAAAAAAGAAAAAGAGGGGTGCTCAGTTACACCTTGTAAGAGAGACACAGAACGAGAGTGAGACGTCCTTGTCCCTGGGTTAGCGGTAATGTTTGTCCTGTCAGTGTCTTTGGTCTAAATGAGATATATGAGCACTTAGCTGATAAAGCCAGTCAAGCTTTATAACATTACATGAGCTAAACACATATCTCTCTCTTTCTCTCCCTCTGTGTCTCTCTCTCTCTCTCTCTCTCTCTCTCTCGTCTCTTTTCTTGGCTCTCCACTCAATTTTCCTCTCAACCTCAAAAAATAAGTCTCATTTGGCAGCTTGTAGCAAACTGTCACGTCCAGTTTGCACCCACTTGGAAAGACTTACTTGTTGCCTTGTGCTTTGCATTGGATGTGTTGGTATAATACAAACATTTTGATCAATCAACAATACTTATTTATCACCAGTACAAGCCACAGAATCACAGCTTGGTGTTCAAAATAATGCTGCAGAAAAAAAATGCAACAGTATAGTACATAGCAGCAGCAAAACTGAGGCAAACAGTGAAATGAAGGTCTCTGCCTCTGAGGATGATGCCAGGTAATCTGTAAATGGGGCCTAGGCTCCAAAATAGTGAACCTGTCCTTTAACTGATAGCTGTAACCTGAGTTTTGTAGTGCCAAACGTGAGCTGCACAGTCCTGGTGAATTTCATGGTAGCTGATAGCTGAAATAAATCCTCCTCCCTTCTCTCCTCTCGCCTTTCTCTTCCTGGGATATCTGTTCACAATTAGGCATCGTTCTTTGAATTCCTCTCTTAAAATCTGTAATTGCTGCCCCGACTCTGTATGTTTGTGTGAGCATGTATGTGTATGTGTGTGTGTGTGTGTGTGTGCTAACCAGATAATTCTGCTTTGACCAAAGCTCACTGAGGCGGCTCAGAGAGGTCAGTGGGCTGACCCGATAGCCTACTGATCTTCTAAGCTTCTCTCTCCCTCTCTCTCTCTCTCTCTCTCTCTCTCACTCACTCTCACTCACTCACTCACTCACTCACTTACTCACTCTCACACACACACACACACACAAAGGAGAAAACTAGAAGCTGCTTATTAGCAACATTAGTCAACATAGAAACCGGTAAAGCATGTCTCGCACCTTTGACCAGTCACGTTATTTGGCATAAGCTACTGGCTGTAAAAATATTTTTTTATGGTGTTAGATATGGACACACATTTTCCACCCAACATCCTGGTCTTTGAAAGTGGCATGGCAGCTGCTCCTGGGTGATTCTGGTGGCCCCCTGGACTATCTGCTTCTTTTTACTTCATGTCACAGGTGCCTGCCTGCAGACATGTGGACTGTTTCCATTCCATTTTCCGTTCTTCCTTGAACTGATTGTAGTTTACTTAAAGAAATATTCTGACATGAAACACATTTACACATTAAAACCTTTGATTTGTGATTTATATTGCATTTCTGGCACCGTTTTGTTGTTTGATGTTGTAGTTTTGTTATTCCACAGCTAAATAGCCAAAATTTATTGTCGGCATGGCTACAATGACGTCAAATAGGGAAAATATTAACAATATCTAAGAGAAATGTCGGCTGTCAGGAAAAGATCAAGTGCGTCTTTGTAGTGTGACTGTTGTGAAGCGAGGTTAAATAAACATATGGGGGGAAATCCAGCATTGAAGAGGGAGAGCTCACTTCTTTCTCACTCACTTTCTTCTGCCATGATATTCCCCGTATAGCACATATGTGATGGTTATTGATTTGAGCGCCGTTCCCATGTCTCTCTCCCTCCTTCCAGTGTTAAGTGTTATTGTGTCCTTGGGAACCATTTCCGAGATAGACCAAGGGATATATTCCACCAAGACATTTATGATCTCCGCTGTGCTTAAGAATGAAATGCTTTAAGTGCCCTGGGTGATAATTGAATGCCTCCCTCTCTCCCTCCTCTAGGTTACCTCCCCAATGGTATCCATGCGGTGGAGGCCATGTTAGCAGCTGCCAGCATTGGAGCCATTTGGAGCTCCACATCCGTTGACTTTGGAGTCAATGTAAGTGCCATGTGTTGTCTGTGTTTATGTTTGTTTTCCAGTTCCTTTGGTGTAATAAACTGAGAAGGAACCTACCACAGCATTTTTGTCAATGGCAGTGTCAAAAATCTTTGTAATATTTTATCCTACGTTATTAGAATAGAAAATGAGCTCTGTGGTTGTCAAGCATTTAGTTTCTGTTGCTGAGGCCACTTTTGTCACAATCTGTCAACCTGGAGATGGGAACAGGGTAGGGGTCAGTGGTTCATGAACCCCTTTGGGATTCGTAATCTCACCTAAACAGATCATATTTCAATAAACAAATAACCAAATCTGAACCATGCCATTTTGGAGGCCCAGTTCATTTATTACTGAATGTATTGTGAGTGCCATATTGGGCCTTGCCTCACCTTTTTAGCTACACAGGGCCATAAGAGAATCTAATTCAGCTGTCATAGACTGTGGAGCCAAGATGGCTGCCATGTACCAAGTCCCAGATGTCAGTGCCTTTTTGGCTTGTGTACCCCAATAATAGTCTTGCCAAATTATGCCCTGTTGTAAATAGAAACACAATAAATTTAGAACATTGACACGAAATGGTGACCTCTATTTTTCCATTTGAATGCCATTTTACATGATTAAAAATTGGATGCCTACATGTCGTGAATATATGTTATTTCACACAGGAAAAAACAAAACAAAATTATGCATCAAAGAAATTACACACAGTGTTGTGCATCAGACATATGTATTTTTCATATCATCTCATAATTCTCTCATGATCCCCTGTGGTAGTCCCTCCCTCAGTCTAAAAATCACTGGTCTATAGGTCAGCGAGTGCACAGTGAGCCATACCAAAGGCCACTGGCACATAACAAAACTACAAAAGTATTTGTTGTCCCACACTTGAAGAGCAGGCATTCATGGAGGGCCACAGCAAGACAGACACACAAGCACAAACAGAGTAAAGGGGAATGAGTATCTTTAAACAAAATGCCCTCTTTGTGTGTGTGTGTGTGTGTGTGTGTGTGAGTGTGAGAGTGCATGCGTGCGTGTGTGTGCGTGTGTGTGCAATGATTAAGGCCACCCCACCCTGTGGGTAACCCCTTCCTCAATAGTCTCTTTTGTCAGCTTGCTCTTTTCTCGTTGTTTCTGATCCACTATCGCCCCCTGCAGCAAGACAGGAGAACTACACCTAAAAGTGAAATCCTGTAATATTCAACACTAAGTAGAGAGATATTTAATTTTTTTTATAATGTGATTTTAAGTAGAAATTAATATGCACATTTGCATACTAAAATAAAGGTGTGTCTCACCAATTTTGCTTCAAATTCTTCACATTCCTTCCTGCCTTGGACTGAGTCTGTTTCTTCAGGAAACACTTAGTTTCTCCCTAATCACATGAACTCCCAGTCACCAGTCACATCTTGCCCACGGGAAAGGATGTTGCTTTAAGATTATTGCTTTATCATAGAATATCAAACAAATTAATGCCAGGACAAAATCAACCAGCTTTACCTCATAAAATACAGTTTTTGGAGACCTGAGATTTTCTGCCAGACCATATTTAAATACTTCAGCTTTTCATTTTTCATTTTTTTTTTTTTACTGCTGGTATTATTCTTGAATTCGGGTAATTCATTCTGCACAATCAAATGAACTGTATGGTTGTGGTTGAATTCGGAGAGATCACATATAGCAGAAAGACTATATTAGCCTAACAAATAATCTCTATTTCTCTCTCTCTCTCTGTCTCTCTCTTTCTCTCTCTCTCTCTGTCTCTCTCTCTCTCTGTCTCTCAGGGTGTCCTGGACAGGTTTTCTCAGATCCAGCCCAAGCTGATCTTCTCTGTCGCAGCTGTGGTCTACAACGGCAAAACACATGATCACATGGAAAAGTTGACCAGCGTTGTCAAAGGTTGGCATCCACGTTTTGGAAAAAAAAACGTGTTTTTTGCTCTCCTCTAAGATTATTTTCAGTTCACACTGGAGAAATAAGACATATATTTGACCTCTTTTTGAGCCTGCAAACATGGCTGGCAGACTAGATGAGCATAGAAGACAGAGGCAAACTGTTAGAGTGACATTAGGGTATGAGTAATAGACTAGAATGCACTATTTGGGTTCAAGTTTATAGCTCTCAAGAAAGAATTACATGTAGTACTAATGCAGAATAATGCAGAATTAATGTATGAAGGGGGACTTCTTCAGTTGCTTCCACTGTAATACTCAAAGGGAGTCAATAAGCACCTTTAGAGCTTCTCTGTGGAAAAATATCCCTGAAGGGCTCCTTGGGAAAACGCCAGCATGTGTTTATTGAAATACCAGTGAGATTCATGAAACCTTTATGAAGATGTTCCTCCGGGAAACATTGGGAGGCCCCTTGTGATTGCTGTCTCAAAAGCCTGAGATCTCCCAGTAGCCCTGTTGCTTTGGTCTTTCAGTGTGTGTGTGTGTGTGTCTCTGTCTAGGTCTGCCAGACCTGAAGAAAGTTGTGGTGATTCCCTATGCTCGCTCCAAACATGAAACCGACCTTTCCAAGATCCCCAACAGGTGCGTAGGTGTGACTGTGGGTGGTTCGCACTACAAGGGGTTATGGTATAAAAATGTTAAAATAGACTCAAATGTTTTCATTTACTTTTTTCCAGTATATTGACTAGTACAGTCCACATGTGCTTTAAAAATATCTCTACTTTTATGAGTATATACTGTATTGATAAATTCCTATCTCCCGTCGCTCCAGTGTATTTTTAGATGACTTCCTGGCGTCAGGGCGGGGTGAGGCGGACCAGTTTCCCCAGCTGGAGTTTGAGCAACTTCCATTCAGTCACCCTCTCTTTATCATGTACTCCTCTGGCACCACGGGAGCTCCTAAATGTATGGTCCACTCTGCTGGGGTAAGAAACACATTGGCTCTCATTAGCTGCCACTCCACCATGAAATTGAGGGAATAACTAAGGATCAGCCTCCTTGAATTAATTTGTTTATTCGTCCGTTCATCTGGCACACTGGATCCCCCAATCTGCGTGTAGGAATTTTTGAAACGTGGAAACTTGGTGGGATTTCACATCTTTTTTGTTTTTGTATTTTTAAAATGACACTCATTGGCTCAAGGGGCATGCTGCATTGTTTTTTTTTTGTCCATGTGCTACATGCAGTGTCAGCACTGATTGGATTTTGTCAGAATTTGGGGTGAAATGAAACATGATCTCGCTTCATTTCGGCAATTTCAAAATTACACAGATTGGCTGAAAATGGCAGCTGTAAGTACAGGTATAAAGGGATCGTTGGGGCTCCATATAGTGGTATTTGCTGCTCCATAGGAGAGTAATAGATCTACCATGTTTGACCCATCAGCCCCTTCCTTGACACAAGAACAAACGCTTCACAGGGAATGTTTTTCTCCAGAATGAATGAAATAGGCTTTGCCTCCCAGATAACACGATCCTAAGCAGACGGCCAAAGCTGAAAAAATGTTTTGAAGAACGCACAACACATTTGTTTGGGATTCGTGCTTTTCCAGCTCCCTTTACATATGATTAATTAGTTTTGCACATAATGAGACAGTTTCTTTGTTAAATTGATGTTAGTTTTACATGTGTATACATATTTACATGCATATGCACATATGTAAGCACACATACACACACAGACAGGGAAATACATATTGCTGATTAAATTGAGGTCAGACATGGATTTTGCAACAGGACTGAACACTTGTAGTATATTGTTCAAAAGCACTTGTTCACAAACTGATACTCTCTCTCATGTACGTGCACTCACACACACACAGACACACACACACTCACAGAAAGGGCACCGACAAATGAGAAAACACTCAAACACATACATTTACACATTAGCACAGGCCAAAAAAAACACATTGAGGGGACAAGGACTCATACTCCACAGCTGTTACACACACACACACACACACACACACAGGCACAGGCACTGGTCACATCTGTTGGCACAGCTCTCCTGGTGGGACCACATTTTTATCTCCAATGTGGACATGCTTGCAAAATGCATGCACACACGCACACACAAATACACACAAATTTGAACAATGTGAAGTGGCCTGCACGATATTTTGTCGAGCACATTCACACAACTTACCAATTAATAGAATTTAAAAAAGTACAGGCAATATAATTAAAACAAAAATGTTAACAGTAACAACAACCGCCATGAGCTCCCTGTCCTTCAGTGTCACAGCTACTTGTTGTTTTTAAAGCTCTCGATGAATTCATCCTGATTCCATCATGCCATGTATTGTATAGATTTTTTTTTTTTAAAGGTTATAAAGAGGAATGGAATTGCTATATCAAGAGCAAGTCATCCATTTTCCATACCCGAAACACCCTGGACAGGTCCAAATTGCTATACTGTTACAAAATTCAAAAAAAATTTAAAGACCAGTCCTTTTAGGTTTACAGTGGCCTTTTACTTACAGTTTGAGCCAAAGTGCAGTAAAACCATCTACATTTTTATTGTTTGTCTTGCTGTTACGTTCTTGGCCACCAGACGTCAGCAGCGCTCCATTACTAGACATTCAAGAGGCTGTGTGTCCTTAGGAGAAAAAAAAGTGTGAGTGAGTGTGAGCAACAAGGTTTTTCCCTATGCAGTCACAATGTCTGTGAGTGTGAGATGAATGTGGAACTTAGAAAGGGCAATGGCACTTTGAAGGCTGAAGCAGTCAACATTCAACACTGGCTATCACACACTCTCTCACACACACTTGAACAAACACACACATTTTTGTAGACATCTTATGTGAAACTAGGACGTTCTCTCTGCCATGCCGCCTCTGTCCTGAACATGCCTCCATTCTCTCTCGCCTTTCCTCAGTGTGTGTTCTGCTGGGATCCTGTATTTATGTTTTTTCTCTTGTTATTTCTTTCTTTCTCTTCTCAACACCCCGTCTTCCTCTCTTTTTTCTTCTTGTTTTCTTCACTTTCTTTGTCTTCCCGTTCTGTCTCTCTTACTCATGTTGGTTTCGCTGTTTGCATCTTTCCTCATTCTGTCTCTGCTCCCCTAACTTGTCCTCTCCCACAGACTCTGTTTCATCCAGGCTTTCTTTCTCGTTCATCCATTCAGTTTCTATTCCTATCTCTCCTCTCCCAGCCTCCCTCTCTTGCTTTCTGTTCATTTCCTCTGCCCCACTCCCCCTTTTCCCCACCGCCCATCCACCCAAATTACCCCTCTCGTTCTGTCCGCGTCCAGCCGATAATTGGACCGTAATGCGCTGGTGAAAACATTTCGTATTGCGATGCTGGCAGTCCTTTCTGGCTCTACCAATTAGCCCCAGCACTGCTGCGCTCTCTGCCTTGTTAGGGCTCTGTTAACATGCTGTCAGCGGCAAGATGGCACGCACCAAAAGGACAAGTACAGCAGCTGAGCCGTGCCAAAGATTATACGCAGGCCTGCACACACACACACACACACACACACACATAAACACAAGCACAAACAGACATAAATGTCCATGCTGCACCATCACACACGTACCCACCTGTGTTTGCGATCCCACACAGGCAAACAACAGCATTTCCCCCAGGTTGATCTCTTTTGGGAGGTTGATTGGCCACAGCAGGCATTCTGGTTAGGTAAAAAAAAAAAAAAGCAGATATTTTGACCTGAATTTCAGAAGTTTATGGTCAACAACTGTCCGTCTCTGGTTTTAGATGGATTTATGTTAATAAATTGCTCTTGTTGGGAAGCTTTATTGCACTTATAGCAACATAATGAGTTGGCGTCAGCTCGAGTAATGTTATCGTCACCTTACCTGTCTCTCCTCTGCTCCACTGCATGTGTGTGTGGAAGGGCTAAGCACCGCTCTCGGTGAAACACAGAGAGCAGAGGAGAGGAAAGAAACTAGCACAACCAAAAAAGACAGCACAGCACAGTAGAGACTTTCACAGTGAGCTGAAAGGAAACAAGTGCACTTCAGTTTGGTAAACGGCATCAATGAAATATTTTGTTTCCTTCAAGGGGAGGTGGTCTGCCCCCCGAGGAAATGGAAGGGGTAACACTGAGCAACTAACATACACATTGTCATGCACCACACACACACACACACACACACACACACACACACACACACACACACACACACACACACACACACACACACACA